>OOFC01047332.1:0-15646 GCA_900323345.1 Pseudochromis fuscus
CCATGGCAACCCCTCCATGGCCCAGCACTGCCTGGGGTCTTTGGGTTGGCTTGGATGGGGCTGAAACACACGCACACAGCAACACACACACACACACACACACACACACACACACACACAACCACCTCGTTTTTTCATTTGTTGACAGGACAGCTCCAGACTTTGTGTGACAAGTTGAGGACACTGCAGAAATCAAAAGCATGTGGTGTTACCAAGTGACCAACTCGTTGTGTAGCAGTTGTTTCTTTGTGCACATTTCCTCCTCGGTACAATTACAGCTGCACATTCTTACATATGAATATATAGGAAACATGGATGGATGGATGTACTTCATTGTTGGGAAACAGCAGCAGCTTAAGGTCACACACAGGAAGGACGACCAATGAGATGTCTGAATTTATTGTAATATAATATACCGTATTTTACTATTGAGCGCCCTGTCTATCAGCTGCTATTGAATTTATTCAAACAGTTTCATGTGGTCTCCTCTGACCGGGTCTGATGTGACGACGCTAAATGTATCGGCGGCGCAGAGCTTGCTAGCTTGTAAAAAGCCAACGAGCTTCGTGCCGCCGATACATGAGAAACACCGGTGTTTAAGTTCAAAGCATCGGAAAAAAGTGGTGGCTTATAGTCCGGAAAATACGGTAAACATTTTTGATCATTACCTCGGCCAAGGATGTTATGTTTTCACCTGCATTGGTTTGGTTGTTTGTAAAAGCATGGAAAAACTACTGAACTGACCTTGTTTTCTGTTTTTTTTTTTTAGATTAGTGTATTACTGTATTTTCCGGACTATGAGGGCACCTGTCTATCAGCCGCTATTGAATTTATTCCAACAGTTTCATGTGGTCCACTCTGACCGGGTCTGATGTGACAACGCTAAATGTATCGACGGCGCGGAGCTTGCTAGCTTGTAAAAAGCTAACGAGCTTCGTGCCGGCGACACATGAGCCACACTGGTGTTTAAGTGGCAAGGTTCAAAGTGTTGGAAAAAAGTAGCGGCTTATAGTCCGGAAAATACGGTAACTCTGGAACGAATATTACATTTTAGAATTTTATTTAGATCAGAGGATGAGATCCTGTCCACAAAAAATCTGAAATTGCAGAAGATCCCTCTGATTTATAACGGATGAATGTTTCACCACAAGAGGGCAGCAGTGTTCAGACTTTAGCATCAGTACAGCTGGATTATACCTGGAGGAAGCTCCTCTTTCCAACTGTCACTGCTCCCAGATCCATAAATAAAAATCTTTGCTGTCTTTCTTTGCAAATGTCATATCTGGATTTTAACAACAACCCACAAGCAATTTGCAGATGTAACTTTGGCTTCATTTTCTAAAGACAAAAGAATTAATCAAAAATAAATAAAACAATTAATTGCAAATTAATGAGGAGATTAATTAATACAAACAACAAAAGTAGCAATCACTTCAACTTTTAATAACCCTGCTGTGACCTAAAGGAACTTTCACAATAAAAGTGGAAACACATGGTCACTCGCTGCCTTGTGGCTTTTTGTTTCAGTCTCAGATGCACTGTCAGGATGCTATGTTTGGCCCTGAATATGAAGCAACATTACTGTGAACTGACTGGCAAACCCAAGAGTGTGTGTGTGTGTGTTTGTGTGGGAGTGTGGAGACCCGCTGATGAGTTTGTGTAAGACCTATTAAGCCCGGCTTACTGGAGGCCTGCGAGGCATCTGTTGTGTAATGACTCTTTACTTTCCAGTGACGGTAAATGTACATAATAGATGATATTCTCCCACGTGTGTTTGCACATGTGTGTTCAGCTTCTTATCCACGTGCACACACACACACGTGTTCACGGAGGGGCAGGTGCAGATGTGCACACCTACACACCACTCACCTGGGGAGGGCTGCTGTTCAATTTCTTATCCCCCGTTTCTTTCCACGGCATTAACTCCATAATTAGCAATCCCACTCAATTTCCCTATCCCCATGATTAACTCATTATCTCCACATAAAGCCACATCAAAGGAGACTTTTCTAATTAGAGTGAAAGGTTGTTCTGGCTGTGGACCTGAGAGCCACAGCTAAAACATTTCACTGAGGCAGACACAATTACTTTTACCATCCGAGTCAGACAGAAATGATAATAATAATAAAAACACCCAGTGTTGCCTTGCCCTTTGACTGTAAACCGAGTCCCTGCTTAGAAATAAGAAGCAGCCAACCAGCAGACACAGGATATGACACAGCAGTGAGGGAGTGCTAATGAGGGCCGAGCTATTGATCCGCAGTGGTAAAGCAGTCCTTGATCTGGCCGGCTGTCTGCTTGATTGCAAGGGACAATGATGATGTAATCCCTGTGAATGCACGCAGAGGCTCCCGTTAATTACCTCGACTGTGGCGTGCAGCAGATAATTTTTCCCATCACCGTTTTACAATTAGCGGAAAAAATAGTTTTGCACTCGCACAAATAACATTGAGTTTTGCTCTGCTGCTCCAACCCCCCCACTCCCCATTTATTCAATTCAGTTTTGTAGGACTACAAAAAGGTAACGTTACCTCAGAAGTTATGGTCGATAATGAACGCTAACGTTATGCAAGTTGTTTGTGAAGATTCCTCAGACTGTGTAGAAAATCTGGACGTAGCCACCGGGTCTCAAACGTGAAGCTGAAGTACAAGAAAAGTGCAATACTACTGATAATTTTTTAGTTACGTATGAAGTTCTATTATAGGCTGTATAAAAAAATGGCTATAGCCACCAGGTCTCAACAATGAGTCAAAAATAAGCTCAATGAGGAAAAGTACAAACAAACGTGCAATACCACTGATGACCACTAGAAAAAACTCAAATAAAAACAAAAACTCTTCACTCTGTGTGATCCTTTTCCTTCCCTTGTCCTGTTGGTCGCTATGGTAACCTGCACTGAAAAGTTAAAACAGAAAGAAGTCTCTCCAAAATAAAAGCATCACAAACAAAAAACCCACAAGTTAACCTTAGCTGCTTAAATAGGAGGTAACAAACACCAAAATAAAATAACAGTTTTTAGCAAACAAACAAATATACTTAGGGTTATTTACACCACCAATGGCCACTAGATGCTGGCTCCAACTGACTTTTCAACCCTGAAGTCCTTAGTCAATACATCCATCTAAAAGTAATTTAGTCATTAAGGAGACATCAGGTTTCAAAAAGAAGAATATTCCAGGTAGGTCATGCAACATTAATCTGTTGCAGCGATGTTACCTTTGCTTAAAGTTCATACCCACAACTTTCTCATAAGAAGCCAATAAATAAAATACTGAGATCACCAATCAGCTTCTACACTTTGATTGTGGAATAGGTCTCAAGACGACTCAAATATCGACTCTGGCCGATCTGCTTTGAAGATGTGAGTTTTGATCTGGCATCACCATGGATTCAACTAATGTGTTCATGATTAAATTACCACCAGAGCTACAAGTTCATCATGGATCGAGCCTCTTAATTTTGCTCTTGTGCAGCAGGTTGATGCGTTATCGATAAAATTGACAGAATTTTCATTTGTGTCTAAGAGATGTGTTCCTCTTTGTGTTTGATTTTCGGTACAGTAAGTGGATTTAAATCTGTGATGTAGTGGCGAATATAAAAGGATGTCAGATATCTCCCCTATCTCTTTGTGAGGGAGATCAGTCCAGTTTATCTTTAGCTTCTGAGCAGGAAAGTATTTCACAGCAAACACCGGAAACACATTTGTTGGTCGTGGGCCTTGCCATCAAGTCGTGTATGTAGCTTTGCTGGAAAGCAGCCAGATATGGATTACTGCTGCGGCTTCATGAATGTTGTCAATACCATGAGCCTGAAAAGTTCATTCTGGCTCATTAGCAAGTGAGATGTCAGCTGTGGTGATGAGTGATCTGAGGCATGCAGGCAGGGAGGAAACTATAAAACTTTTACAACTTTTCTCACATAAAAGATGCTTATATGTGGCAGAGCTGCAGAGTGAAACCAGGTTATTGATCTCCCTATCCACAGTTAAATGCAGCTAACTGTCCGGCCGACATGCAGCTGCAATATCCTCTGACTCCTTCCACACTGATCATCACAGTTCAAGCGCAGAGTAGTCGTCCAGTTTGTTTTTGGTACATCCACGGCTGTGTGCCACCGTCACCTAGCAACTACATCCACGGGAGCTTGCCTCCAAAATGAAAAAAAAAAAAAGCTGTACCAATCCAGCATTCACACATGACTGACAAAATATAATATGGCAGCAGCTCTATTTACAATTGATATTTATATTTAATATCACACAGATGAAATGATGAAATGATTTTACAGCAGAGTTGTAGCTGTAAAGCTCCACCAGCAGAATCTGAAGCCGGATGATTTGGATGACCCCGTAAGCCCCCTAGAGGTAGTGTTTTATGCCACTAGCTGCAGAGTGAATACAAATCAGTGGATCTTAAACTGTGTGGAGCACCGTTTGTTCGAGGAGATGATTATTTTTCCTTGTAAGAGATGTTTTCATCAGGAGCAAAAACAGGTCAGTCAGTCAAACAGGAGTCTCCCAGCTCTATGAAATGAAGCTCTGTGGACCTGAGCTTCACCAAAACTGTTTCACAAGAAAAGTTTCAAAAGGAAGAAAAACTGGGACTTGAAATAATGACGTTTGTTAAATTTGTTTTCTAACTACCAGATAGTTTAGTTTTTAAATATCTTTACCAAACACCATCTCCAATAAGGATGAATGTGGGTAAAATATCTCCAGGGGTCTGTTCCAGAGAGTGGGTTTTAGTGGGAACTCTGACCCTGTTCACACTTGGTTTTAAGATGAGTCTCGGGTGATCAGATCAGCACTAAATATGACTGTAAGCGACCACAGAGATGCACTGAGCTCCAATCACTCGAAACTACATGTGGAGGTGGTCTGGGACGCATTTGACCAAAAACCAAAGGACTGTCCATTGGAGCTGACGTTGCCGTGGTAACATCTGAAGACAAGAGGTCAGGACGCAGGACGGATTGGAGACGCATGTTAAACACAGGTGTGGACAAGGATGCATCTCGGCGCATTTTAAAATCAAGCGTAAACATTCAAACTCTGAGTCGGTTACCATGGCAACAGAGTATATGAATGATGCTTTTCTTCAGAAACGCAAAGTTTCTCTGTAGCTCCTCCCTCGTTTACGTTTTAATTTTTGATGAGATGTGGCATCATTCCCTGGTACAACAATGTATTTTTTGTTCAATTTCAGTACTATTTTATTTGTAGAGAAAAATTACAATATAATTATATCAGGGCACTTTGCACATGCAGGTCAAGGTTTTACAATATTATCAGTATTATAATGGGAGAAGTAGCCGATCCACTGATCCCTGTCCTCACACATCAACTATCTTAACAACTTTCTTCAACCTCTCTAACATCACACACCGGGGACGTTTCAAATCAGAGCTTTTCATTTTTAACTGACTGGAGTTTTCCTCGTCACACTGCACTAGTTGAAACTCAAATATTTACCTTTATCTATTTTAACATTTCATTTCCAGCTGCTTGAAGCACATTTTGTTCCCATGGGATTGCAAATAACTTAAATTCCACCACTTTCTCGCCTGTAATATTAGATAAAAGTGAAGGTTAAAAAGCCAGATTACTGCAGATTCACTCTAAATACATTGAGATGACTTCACAAGTTTTTCTGTAGCAAACAAACTCGAGCAAAAACTATTCCTAAACTGCTGCAACAGAAGACGAGAAACACCGCGGGTGCAGTGGGATCGGGATGTATTTTAAAAAGATACAATGCAGTGAAGCAAATATCCCACAGCTCACCCAGGGGCTTCAAAATGCTGCATGCAACCGTACGTGTGGAGAGAAACATTAGACAGACAATGGAGGAAACCTGCAGTGATCTCAGGAAGGAGGGGGGGGGTGGCGAGGAGCATCCGGGGGAGCAGGATGTGGCGGCGAAGAAGTAGGAAGTAGGTGGTGCAGACAGAGCCGTTTCTGGATCAGGGAGGGAGGATGAGCATCATCTCAGCAACAGCACCCCAGTGAGGTGTCAATCACACACTGGCAGCAAGCGGCGCTTCATTCCACAGCCATGCACTATTGATTTATTCATCCAGGCTCCCTCTTTATCCCTCACCATCTCCGCCTCGCTCTCCATCCTTCACCGCCGTGTCACTTCTACCTGCCCTTTTTGTTATGTCTAACACCACCGCCCTCCTCCACCCGCTCCTACTGTGCCTCCTCTCACTCTTGTTGCATCTCGCCGTCTGTATGACAGGGAAATCCACACCGTATTTACACACACCACTCAGGCTTACACCCTCTTGCTGTTTTCTAAATCAGCTTAGCCTCGAGTCTTCTGCTGTCATCATTTCACCATAAGCCCGACGCACGGCGAGGCAAAAATTGACATTTGTGCCTCGGCTGATTGACGTGCAGCATCGAGCGCCTTTTCTCTGATGGCACGCTCGTACAGTCGACGCTCGGGCAAACACTCGCAAGCAAACACATCGACGAGTCTAATGAGTGCAGAGCGAGTACGTAGCAGAAAGTGGGAGGAAGAGCAAAACATCCGGACTTTGTTTCGCCGCAGCGCAGGACCTCCAATGTATTGATAACGGAAAGGTTACGGATGAGGGGATGGGTGGAGGCGGTATGGGAGCACTGAACCTTAAAGGCATCAAATTGATTCCCTCCTTCACCCTGTGGGCCTCACGGCGTAAAGAGGCAACAAACAAACGCTAGAAGAGGATCAAACAGTTGTTGAAATGATGCCTTTCATGGTTTTTATTAAGCAAAAATTAAAGTTAGAAGAATGTAGTAAAGACCCAAGATTGCGTCCACTATGTATTCATTAGATATGAGACAGATAAAATCCATCTCCTGGATGTTAATCGTGTTAAAACTCCTCTCAGTGGGTCCTCTGACCTGCTTTCATGGTTTCTTTTTGCACATGCGGCGAGGCGGGCTGCTGCGCGAACATGACTCGCAGGCATGTCCGTGATATCCGGTGGCGGGGGGTAAATCGGCGTGCTATATCAACGTCCCAGCACACCGAGCCCCCCCGCCAGCTTTAACTCCTCATTAATTAGATGAATGCGTATGCAGGGTGGATTTTTGAGCCCGCGGCGATGACTCCACGCAGCTGCTATGACAACATGACAGTTGACAGACTCACGCCCAGGGTTTGTGTGAACGTGCGTGTACGAAGTCGTAAAGTCCTTTTTTTCCACAGGTGAGAAAATGAATGTGATAATTGGATGTTCCTCGTGTTATTGCTGGTGCAGACTTTGGTCTAAAAGGTCTGGTTCAATCACTACACTATTGAATTTCTATCGCTTTGGGATGTTTGCTTGTGTGTGTAGACTGTATATAGAATCACATGAACAACTATGTCTTAAAAAGTGCAATACCACCGATGGCCACTAGGTGCTGGCTCCAAAAAACTGGCTCCAATTGACTTGAATCACGAAATCAAATGTGGTTAGTATGAATAAAACTACACCTAAACTCAGGTCTTATTGGGAAGTGTTCTCGGGTTCAAAGGTCAGACCCGCCTCCTCACTCTTCCCTTCATATCCATATATGGTCACTTCTGGCTCCAAAAAAACCAACATGGTGACCTTCAAACTCCAGGCTTCAAAATGTGAGTCCACAAACCAACAGGTGATAGAAAGGATCCCACCAATGAATAATTTATAATCGCCAACAGACAAAAGTAAATCCAGTATTCACTCTTCTTCCAGCTCTGTTCTGGTTCTTCATCAAATCCTCCATCCTCCTCCTTCATTCCTTATATGGATTGGAGTTTGCATGTTGTTGCTGGGCTTGTGTGTGTTTCCCACAGTGTGCTGATGTCACCCAATGGTTTGTTTCTTGACTTTTGAGGCCAGGAGTTTGGTATTTGGACGTTTGTTTTTTGGAACCAGAAATGACCATATTTGGTAAATGGAGTACATTTATATAGCGCTTCCATGCTAGGTCCCAAGGCAACTCATTCACCCATTCACACCCACATACTCACACACCAATGGCTACCGAGCTGCCATGCAAGGTGCTAGCCACCATTGGGAGCAACTTAGGGTTCAGTGTCTTGCCCAAGGACACTTCGACATGTGGACGGGAGGAACCGGAGATCGAACCCACAACCTTACGATTCACAGGCGACCCACTCTACCAGCTGAGCCACAGCCACCCGTGTCAATATCCATATTTGGATATGAAGGGAGGAGTAAGGAGGCGGGTCTGACCCTTGAACCTGAAGCCACTTGTGAATCACTGAAGGCCAGACCTTTTCAATCAAACTAACCCCGCCCCTAAACCTTCTTCTTCTTGAATATCTACCTAATGATGATGGACCACCAGATCACCTCCGGCCTCTAGCGTCCATATTAGTGGTGATATTGCACTTTTTGCACTTCTACATTGTCTTACTTTAAAGACCCAGTGGTTGCGGTACTGCTACCTATCCAGAGTGTACCCTGCCTCTCGCCCAGTGCCAGCCTGGACAGTCTCCAGCCCCCGTGACCCTGTACTGGACGATCAGATGCAGAAGATGGATGGATGTTCTTTGTGGACAGCAAAGGTTTTTTCCTGGCGCTCCTCCCATGCAGGTCACATTGGTACACTCCCTTCGTGACTGTAGATGCTTTGAAGCCAACAGTTTGTAGGAGCTACCTGCCAACCCTGTGGTGGGATTGTTGGGTTCAAGGACACTTTGGTTTCGATCCAACCCTGTGCTGGTCGTCATTTTCCAATTTCAGACCCAGATTCTGAAGCTTTTCACTGGGGTAAAAAGTAGCTGACTCCAAATGTAGAACTTAAGCACAAATAATTCAACCCTGGCATTTTGTCCCAGACGGTCCCACCACAATCAATCCAACACCACTCTTCTTTGCACTCCCCTGAATATGTATACCAGCCGAACCACTCCCTAAAATCCCTAAAGCCGTGTAATGAATAAGAAGGTATCAGGGAAGATTAAGAGAGAGGAAATATGATCTTTAGAAAGTGGTGTTGCATAATTGTATACTCCACCGTAATGAATCTTAAAACAAGAGATGTGTGTGAGAGAGGAAGTAGACATGATAAATGATTGATCAGATGATCTGTGTTTTCCAGGCAAACCAGATTTAAATAAATTTGTAAATTCGCTAAATCAAGCAGCTTCCTGTGAACTTCTTTTAAAAAAGCACAGATGGAGGTTTTTGAGAAAACAGTCAGTGTTGGTAATGTGGGTGAACCTGCCCAGAGGAGGAGGAGCCAAAGTTCAAAGCATGAAGTCCCACAAGACAATAATACCCCAAAAATATTAATGAATGATTATCAGCCCAAATCTGCCATCTGGGTTATTTTGATTTATGAATCCCAAAACACTGATCATCAGAAAAGACTCAAGCTAATGAGACCACAAAGAGTTGAGAGATAAAAATTCATGACGATTAAAGAATTGGAGTCTAGTCAGTTTCTGATGGTGCCAGCATCTAGTGGCCATTGGTGGTATTGCACTTTTTGGCACTTCTGCATTGGTTTTACTTTTCCAACCACGTGGTTTTATATACCGTCTATGGTTTTTGTGTTGGTCATGATTTTTTTTATTCATTAAATTTTTCCACAAGTCATTCTGATGTCATTAGCCTGGTCTCCAATGAAACCAAGTCTGAACTCCAGTCTTATACACATTGGACAGTGGTGTTGTAGTCAAGACCTTACCAACCAAGACCAAGACATTTGGTGGTCGAGGCCGAGACAAGACCAAGACTGTATATGTCAAAGAAGAATCACAACAAAACTGAACCAAATGACCAGTATCTGGGTGTTACAAAGACCACATGACACCAGGAAGGCAGCAGCTACGTTATACTTTTTTCACTTATCGCAGTAGTGCTGGCCTGGTCCGGACTGGTCTTCAAAAAACCTGAGTCCACCCTGTCCAAGACAGAGACAAGACCGAGTGAAAATGCCTTCGAATCGGAGACGAGACCGAGACCCTTAAAAAGTTACCCTAAAAAGACCAGTCTCGAGTACTACAGCTCTATTGGACGATGTCCTCAGGTATAAGGGTCAGACCTTGAATCCTCCCTTTATATCCAAATATGGTCACTTCTGGCTCCAAAAAACCAACAATACCAAAGTTCTGGCCTCAAACCAGCAGGTGATTGGTCCATTACATGTACAGTCTGTGGGTTAGCAAAGACTGACTGGCTAATACAAAAAGTGCACGAGTCACCAATAACTAGCAAACAAAGTACACCTATGTTCATAAAAGTAAGAAGCTCGCCAACCTGAAGTGTTCAGAGTTTTCTTTAATGTCACGTTATCAACATGTCTTTGCAAACACCAGCTTTGTTCAGTTTTATCAGCAGCATCTTAATGGGTTCCTGGACTCCACAGTCTTATCACCTTCATCTCTCATGACGTATCGTTGAGCCAGGAACCCAGCTCCATGTTAACTTCTGCTCCCCCTCCGGTCTCGCCCTCATCTCTCTTCCTCGTCTCATCCTCCTCACTACACCCGCTGCCACCACCATCCACCACGCGAGCTGAAGAAGGTCCTGCAGCAAACGTGTCAGTGATTTTTTTGCACATTTGGCAGCGTCTGCCTGAAGGGCCGGCCATCTTTTTACACTGCGATTTCTCCCCGCCTCCCTTCCCATTACGTTTTATCCATTTTGGCACTCCGAGTTTTTTTTTCTTTTTCTTTTTGCAAATGTTGTTTAAAGAGGGCACTGAGCCCAAAAGGGGGAGGGGTTCAAAAATGAGCCAAGTTTCCCACGTTTGATGTATCTGCCTTCACTTTCATTTTACATCATTTGATATAGTTCAGTGTCCCCTGTAGGAATCTATGAGAAATGCTGGCAGTGCTACATGTTGTACTTCAGATTGTCTTTCTTTGTATATTTGAGATAATCTGAAGTTTACCCTGGCGTTGTTAGCATTAGTGCAGTTCTGTGATTCCTACTGGTCCAAACACATCAGCGCTAAAACTGCTGGTAACACATCCTGCTCACTAAACACCAGCGTGGCCTATCACCTATGTAATAACCAGCTTGCGTTTCCTATTTGCTGCCCGCTGTGAGGAGAGCCCAGCAATGTGTGTGTGTGTGTGATATAAAGGGTCGTTCCCTTTCCATGTGCTGCAGTAAACGGGTCAGTGCGTCTCCTGGGTGAGCTGGACCAGACTCTGCTGCTCACTGACCTGAGGCTGCATGTCTGCGCAGGACTACGGGTGGTGCAGTGACCTCAGATCGCGGCTCGGCTGGAGGAGAGGAAACAGCGGCAGAGTCCGTCGTGAGCTCTGATAACACGGAGCTGCATTAAGTTCAGGTCCTGGGTTTCCTCGTCCTTCGGGTGCTGAAGGCTGGTTTATCCGCTGTATGCTATCACACAGCTTTTTATGATTGTCTCAAACATTACTAATTCATGCTTGACATCAAAGGTCACGCTGACCCAAATGCTACAAACACTACACACTCTCTCTCTCTCGCTGGTTTTCTTCACTTAACTGTTATTAATGTTGAATTAAATGAATGCAGTGTGAAAGGGTGGTTTGTAGTGGGCACATAGCTGGAACAGGACATCAGCAGCATCAGTGGTTCACTGAACTCAGACAGCTTTTTTTTTTTGACAGTGCTCACAGCCCTAATGCACTGGGTTATAGAAATACACACACAAATATACAATTGCAGGTGAAAGCTGTAAGTGAGGTACAAACTGTTCTGTGGCCGGCGTAGGTAGCTGCATCTCCATCTCCTGACATCCAATAGGAGGATGAGGAATGTGACGGTGAAAGCACCGGTGTAGAGAATAAAACTAATGGCTGAATTCCATTTAGCTGCTGCAGGTTAAAGGTCCTGGTTTTCTCCCTGCTGGCTGGCGGTTACACTATTATACCTTACTGGTGCATTTAAGTTTAAATGGTTTTACACAATAATGTCACAAAGGAGTTTGTGGAGTATTTTTTAAACCTGGAGTTTGAGACATATGTGGGCAGTGTATAGAGTTAACATCATGGGCTCACATGTTGAAACCAGGAGTTTGGTATTTGAATGTGGCCATGTTGGTTAATTGGAACCAGAAGTGACCATATTTGGATATGAGGAGGCGGGTCTGACTTTGGTGCCAGTCTCATCGATCACGCTACCCACGCTACTAATTTTTCTTTTTTTAAGCGTGTTTTCAGATGAACCACCAGATCACTGAGAAGAAGAAATAAGTTTAGCTAACGACATCAGAATGACTTGTGGAAAAAAAATATTGACTGAAGCCGATGATTTTTGAATTGAGGACTTGGAGAGCATCTAGTGGACATCAAGAGTATTGCACTTTTTTTACACGTCTGCATTGGTAGCATTTTTGAGCCCTGCTTAGTCAGTCTGTGGGAATGTCATTGAACATCACTTCAGTTTGGTTGCTAGGTAACGCTAAACAAACAGTTCGGTTGCTAGGTAACGCTAAACAAACATCTGTTCCTGCGACTGGATCTTGTTTTGCAGGTTTTAGGTTACCACCCACAGTATCTGGCTTTTGTTTTAGAGTGTAGGACATGTCGTACTAAAGTTATGCGGTATTGTTAGCTAGCTAGCTATGGTGTTTCATTGTGTTGCAATTGGCCAATCAAATTGCTCCAAACATTTTGTCTGTTCTGAAGAAGTTAGATACTCTTAACATGTCAATTCAGTGCAACTTCAACCGATTGAAGGTGTTTGTTAGAAACATTGTATATTATATTAAAATATACACAAAGCAGTTCTCTCCGTATCACTCCATATACGCAACATTTGAATTACCAAGGTAGATGACGTTGGTTTCTAACTGTTGACTAATAAATGGCACTCGTACGACAGTTGTAAAGAAGCATGTTGTACTGTATATCATCATTGTATATCATCACGGCCAGATCACAGCCGTGATGATGTACAGTACAGCATCACTCCCTCTCGTGTGATATTACTTAATTAGGAAGGAGCTGTTTTTGCAGGCGCACAGGGTAAAAATACACCGAGTGAAAACCACACAGTGAGATAACGCATGAACAATCTGAAAAGACATCGCAATTATCACATTTGTGTCATTTAGAAGCACATACAGAAAAAGCTTCGGGGTTTTGGCAAGGAGAATACCTTGTGGATTTTCATGCAGCAACACATTATTATCTTCTGTTATGTGCTTCTATAATTGAGTGAAATGTGATAATTGTATCAAATTACTTTTCTACGACTGTTTCTATGAGTAGCACTACGCTTCTTTTAAATAGCTCCAGAAGATTGCCTCCTACTACGTTGTGGTTTTTCCTAACCATTTATTGTTAATGGCCTTTTTGATCGTTTTTAGGCTGCTGGCTGATTAGCAAAAGTACCCGCCGCCTTATTTTAGAGATTTCTACCTTCGTGCTTCAATGAAAAAGCAGCTCCCCTTTTCCAGGAAAGTGCTGCTTTTTAGAGATAATGATAATTCTCATATTATTAGTCACAAACCTCCACCTGCCACTCTTTATTCCTCAACACGCTTCATCGCGGAGGCATGTGAAAAGTTTCTTCATAACCCGCATGAAAGTCTTGCTGGTTTGGCTAATGAATGGCTACAGTGATGATGATCCAACTCTCCCGTGGCGACATGTTTCCTCCACTTGGTTCTGCAACAGTAGCTCATCACTTCAGCGGCGGCGGCGGCGGCACAAATCACGGAGCGGTCCAGCCGAACACGGTGCCAAATGATCTGCAGCGTGCCAGCAGACTCTGTTATTAGAAAGTGTGACATGGAAGTTGGATCGTGAAGTTTTTCTTTTTCTCACTTCAAGGTCTTGAACTGCAACAACAATAAAAGGCTTCAATTTTGAATGTGCTGAATGAAAGTAATATTAGAAGTATTCAGTGTATTTTTCCCTTTTATTGCAGGATAGGACTGAACAAACCCAACAGACTGGAAGGAGACAAAAGAACAGTGGTTTAGGATTTGACGAGGGTAGCATCAACATGTGACCATGTTGGGTTTTTGGGAGCTAGTTGTGACCATATTTGGATATGAAAGGAGGAATGAGGGGGCGGGTCTGACCACTGAACTCAACAAATGTTTATGAGACTCGAGTTCTGGTCTAAGTTTTTAAATTAAAGTCAATTGGAGTTTTTTTTGAAGCCAGCCTCTAGTGGCTATTGGGAGTATTGCACATTTTTTTACACATCTGCATTAGTCTCATTTTTGCTTCATCCATTTCTATATACAGTCACATAACCTGACACCTCAATTTGTTAATACAACTAACAATCTTTTTAAATACTGAGTATTACATCATCCGCAAAGTATACTTATTGGTAGAACAGTTATACTGAATTGCATTACATGGTGCAGATGTGGCCACTAATGATATTATCTCTTCATTATGTTGATTAGAACTGTGGCTATTTTTGTTATCAGTTAATCTGTGCAAGTAATAAATAATTCAAATTTTGGAGATTTCGCCAAGACTCAAAATTTTTTATTTTTCTCGAGAAAAAAATGGGCAGTAAAATGCACAGATTGGCCATGTAGTCGAAATTAACGTAACCAAACTCAACTCTAACAAGAGGAATAAAGACACAAAGACAAGAAAAGCAAAATATATAAGAAGAACAAGAGAAATGAAAATAAGCAACTGGTATAAAGAATAGTTAGTCGTCAGCATACGTGAATATCCAACCTTAACAAACAATAGGAGCACTCCTGGAAAACGACCACCACCTCCACTGGCAACACTGAACAAGACTGCACATATTTACCCAGACATGTCCAATCACATCTCCTTCTTGGTTTTGTACCGGTTTAGAGTCAAAGTCGTGGTTGAAGCTTACATCACGACGATGATGACGATAAACTTCGCCATTTCTTCTCCTTGGTGATCTTGGGGAATCTCAGCACTGACTGGTTTTCACAGTAATATGTGACGTATAACTTTTGCTTCACGTGATGCTGCAGGAGAAATTTGTTGTTGTTGCTGTAAACACAACTTAAGACAAGGTTAATTTTAGCATTTACATATGTCTCTTTAGATTCGAGAGTTTTATTGAAAACAACTGAGTATCTGAAAATGATGCTGATAGGTAACATTTTGCTACCTCTTTATTACTTATAAAGACCCAGGTAATAACTTTACAGCTTTATTGCTTCTGTATAATAACTGAGGGTCCAATAGTTGTGCTCTGTGGATGCTCTGTGCTCGGAGCATGCAGAGAGTATTTCAGGGTTTCTGAGTGATGCCTATTTGAGCAAATATGTTTCCTGTGTAAAGGGAAAGTCCATGGCTGGGCCTCTGGGGAGTCTGTTGTGAACAAGTGGGAAATGACAGGGTCCTGTCTGGTGTTTGGCGGCCTCTAATGTCTCTGTCCGGTCACCTGGAAGAAAAGCAACATGCAGCAGGTTCTACTGTACAGGGACAGAGACGGGGACGGGGACAGGGACAGGGACACAGGAGTGATAAAGGAAGGAGGAGGGAGACGTCTGGTTCCCTGTACGGGTCAGTGCATCTCACATGTGAATGCACACCTGACACATTTATGCTCGGCCTCTATGTCTCTTCTCAGTTTTCTCTTCTTTCCTGTTGTTTAAATATTTAAAAAAAAAAAAACCTGGTGAAGCATGCAGGACTTTTTTTTTTTTTTTTTTTTGAGCCCATCATTTTATTTCCAAAAGCTGCAGATATGTATTCCTCC
>OOFC01047333.1:3693-16400 GCA_900323345.1 Pseudochromis fuscus
AATATTCACAAAAAAAAAAAGTTTTTTTTTTTTTTGGTGAAAAAAAAAAAAAAAAAAAAAAAAAAAAAAAGCTGAACATTTTATTTATGGATTTTGAGTTTAGTTGTCATGCCTTGTATTTCCAGAGTTTCTGTCTCTTTGACAAGTCTTTCAAAAAGCAACTGAAGTTCAGAGACTTCACAAACTGCTACAGGGAAGTCATCCTTACTTTCCAAGGGGTCAACCCAGAACAAAATACAGCTGAAGCTTGTGTCCCCAGCAAATCACAGGTATGATGTGTCAATTTGCATCTGCATTATTGCAAAATCACAGCAGTAATGTTCTTTTCCTGTTGTATTGCAGATCAGAACCTACTTACCACAGATTGCCTGCTGTCATTTCCGTTCCACAATTCCCACAAGATGCCCAGAGCCGCTTAGACACCAAAGAGCCAGTCCACAAGGAACAAAGTATCCCAACAAAATAATTGGGACTCTCTATGAAATACTGTCACAGTACACAATGTAAGGGTACCTTTCCAAATATTACACAATATCAATAATGCCATAACAGCATGAAATTATACATCACATGTTCTCAGGCCTAAATTGTCATTGACAGAGTTTCTCATCAAATAAATTATTAATTCATGACTACTGTAATTTTGGCTGTTAATACATATGGCATTAAATTTGACAAGGGTATGAGTATTTTTTGTTGCCGTTATTTGTTTTCACAATTTATTCTGAAAATTCAACCTCAGCTACTAACATTAATCTGTAATATACTACCTAATCACAATAGTACCTTAGAGGAATCTAAGGACAAAAATGTCCCCAAAGGAGGGTTGTCAAAGTACTTTCTGAACATTGACACTTTTTGGGTGCTGTGCGGGAAACTGTTATTCCCTTGTTCTAAAGACAGTCATTTCCATGCTTACCAAGTGACCGTAGACAGTGACTGAATTCTGCTCAATCCAGGAAATGAGATGGACTACCAAGCTCTAGACACAGATTTAGTTGATGATAGACTGTTTCCTTGAGGTATTCTGTGTAAATATGTTGATGTGACGGTTTAAAACTTTGACATGTACCCTATAGGCCAAAAGTTTGGACACACTTTCTCATTCATTGTTTTTTCTTTATTTTAAAGACTATTTACATTGTAGATTCTCACTGAAGGCATCAAGACTATGAATGAACACACGTGGAGTTATGTACTTGACTAAAAAAGATGAAATAACTGAAAACATGTTTTATATTCTAGTTTCTTCAAAATGGCCACCGTTTGGTCTGATTACTACTTTGCAAACTCTTTGCATTATCTCGATGAGCTTCAAGAGGTTGTTACCTGAAATAGTTTCCACTTCACAGCTGTGACTTATCAGGGTTAATTAGTGGAATTTCTTGCTTTATCAGTGGGGTTGGGACCATCAGTTGGGTTGTGCAGAAGTCAGGTTAAAACTGTTAAAATTCATACTATGGCAAGAACCACTAAAGTAATGATGGTCACTCGTTTTTCTTTAGTTTGCCGATTGCTGAAGATTAAACCGAAACCAAGGCTAACACCAAAGAAGAGGCCAATAACATAAAAGGACACAGCAGACGAATGTTGATCATTTTAATAACTCAAACTTTTATTTAAAGAAAACAGCAACTTATAAAGCAAATGATAACATGGGAAAAAAAGGGCTGTGGGCGCCGGCCAAAAAGAACAAAAGAGGGATGGTGGTCGTGGTGAACCGCGCAATGGGTCCTCGGACCAGCCACCACCCCTAACTAAGGCTACCTAACTCAAAACAAATTACCTAGAAAAGAAACAACGCCAAACTAGACTACCGGCGCACCACAGCCAAACTAAAACAACAAAACCCAGCCATCTTACAAAGCATGGGGGAATGATCAAAAGCTGCAAAGAAGGAAAAATAATTCATCACAAACAACAAAAGAGGAGAAGGTTAACTCAACAAAACCTCTGGTGCTGCACCAGGGCATACGTGTGTCCTCTCTGCTCTCCTGTGCTCCTCTCACCTGCTGCCCTAAATACCCTCCTCCTCCTCCTATTACCTCCTATTAACAGCACACAGGTGCGCGGCAGCCACCCAGGCAGAGGGAGGAGAGAGACCAGAGACAACAGGGAGAGGAGACCGACATCCACACATAACAATCAGGTTAAACTTTACTGTCACTTGCGGGAAATATGTTTTAGACATGAGCTGCCATAACATATAGCAATGTAAACAGACTGACAGGGGTTGAGCATACACACACACTTGCATAAAATAATACACAAATAACAACATTAGTAGCAAAGAAGGAGGTAAAACAGTCATAGTCACAGTGATGCACAATATTGCACATTTCCCAGGGTGTTGCACCATTTTTAGATGCACACAATCAGGATCATAGCACCTTAAAAAGTCCACAATAAAGTGCAAGAGGGCTAAAGTGCCAACAAACAAAGATCCTAAAACCCATTTGTCAAATGAAAACAAGTTTACAGTGAGAGAAAATAATCAATAAGTGTAAAGATAAAAAGCAACTGCAAGATAAAAGGACTGGATCGAGGAAATGTTCTCAAACACTAATCAAATGGTTTTTTTCCATCTGTGGGTATTTCAATATTGATCTTCTTAATCCAGATAAGCACAAAATGTCTCATGATTTTTGAACTGTACATTGTATTAATAAATTCATCTGCCAGTCGACTCACAACCCATTGTGCCACTTTGAGCGATAACATATTCACCAATGACATTGACAATAATTCAGTAAGTGGGCTGTTGGCAGAGTAGGGCTGCACAGCAGCACAGCACTGCTAATCCAGGAAAATAAAGCACCAAACACGAGGATAAAGATCACACCGGCTTTTATCAAACACGCCCACAATGGATCTCACAGCTGGCAATCAGTCCTCAATCAACTAACTCAAATCAATAAACAAACATAACACAGGACATCAAAACATTAAGTCTGCCCACCATATACAGAAAACAAACAAACAAAAAATGTACATTTAATAATTGAGAGCACCAAGTCAACACCATGAAAACATTTTTTTTTATTTTCAGTTATCTCCAAATATAAACTTGTCAAACTTAATTAACTTAAACGTGGCAGGTTTGGTCATCAAATCTGCAACCATTTGATCAGTAGGACAATACTCTGAGTATTTTCCCATCGTTTACAGTGGACCGTATGAAGTTGTACTTGATGTCTACATGTTTACACCTGCACCTTGGTTGTCCCCGTACACTTTAGGTAATGCATACAGATTTTTATCGATGCCCTCTAAAAGCTGTGCAAGGTACAAACACTCTGGGATGGTAGCGGCAAGTGCAACATACTCTTACTCACAAGTGGACAGAGCTACGGTTGGCTGCTTTTTGGTTTTCCATGAAACTAAACTGCCGTCCTTGGTTAGGGTTATACAGTAACCAGATGTACTTCATCTGTCATTCACATCAGCAGCCCAATCCGCATCACTGTAGGCTTGTATACCCAGGTTTTCATCACTTTTCCTGTAACACACCTCCTTGTTACTTTGAGATAACTCAATACACATTTAACTGTACCCCATTGTTGTTCAGTAGGTTCAGTAAAGTACTGAGACAATTTGCTTACAACAAAACTCAAATCCGGTTTGGTACAGACAGTCAAATAGACGAGGCTTCTTACTGCCTCTCTGGATCTTGCAACATCACTCATCGGTGCTGCATCATCCGTGTAGTTAACCTAGATCTACATCATGTGAACAGAAGTTTTACAATCCTGCATGTTGAACCTTTTCAGGATTTTTCCAACATTCTTTGTCTGTGACATTGTTACACAGTTGTCACTCTGGTTAAAATCAATGCCAAGAAAATGGCTAAGTTTGCCCAAATCCTTCATTTTGAACCTTGCTGTAAGCATGTCTTTCACAACCTTCAATGCATTTTCATCCTTTGCTGCAATGACTGAAGTCATCAACCCAAATAACCATGATCACCTTGTCATGCTCTGTTTCTCTTGTGTAAACACAGTGATCAGCCTGGTTTTGTACAAACTTGCTTTGGGTTAGATAGTCATGCAAAACCTTGTTCCACTTCCTGCCTGATTGTTTAGCCCATACAGTGATCTCTCTAGCTTACACACCAACTTTTCATTTGTGTGGGATCTCACCTCATAACCTTCTGGCTGTTCCATGTAAATCTCACAGTCTATTGGTGCATGTAAGTAGGCTTTTTTTTAAACATCCATTTGGTGCTAAATCAAATTTTCTTGTGCTGCTTTCTGCATCAGCACTCTGATATTAGTCACGTTAGCTGTAGGAGAAAATGTCTCCCCATAATCTACACCCATCTTTTGACTGTATCCCTTTGCAACATATCGAGCCTTGTATTTCTCAGATCCATCAAGATTGTTTTCAATAGCATACACCCATTTACCCCCAACTACTTTCTTACCCTCAGGTAAGGTCAGGGCTTAAGGTAAATGTGTTGTTCTCCAAGTGAATGCATTTCCTCATCCCTTGCACTGACCCAGTCTCTTGATTTTTCTGAGGTGACAGCTTCTGTGAATGAAACAGGTATATTACACATGACTCAATATCAGTAATCTATGTTAATCTGGACTTGATCAGTTTCCTTATCAGACATATTTAGACATTCAGCAATCTGTGTATGTGTCTGGCATCCCCCTCTCTCTGGAAGGGTAACACCTTGGTTCAGGCTCATAACTAGGCTCAGGCTCATACTTAACCTCTACTGGCTGTGGCTGGTGGAGGCTCACTTCAGGCTTATGTCCAAATGGGACACAATGATCTGGACTTCTGGATTTGTACTGTACAAAGTCCTCTTCAGGTGCTAAGTTAGTCTGTGTCTGCTGCTCTACACCTGTTTTAACCACAAATTTTACCACCCTGTGCTTTGTTAGAGTCAGGAAAGTAGACAATGTATGCTGGACTGATTTTGTCATACCCGATGAAAACACTTTTCACTCCTTGGATCGAGTTTTCTTTTGTCTTGTTTGTAAACAACACACTCTGATCCAAACTTCTGCATTCTACACAAGTTAGGCCGTCTGCCCGTCGATGCTTGGACTGGCGTCTGCTTTGTGCGCTTATAAAAACACCTGTTCCTCTCCACAGCCACAGTCTGGACTGCACAAGTCCACAGTTGTTTTGGCAGACCACTTTCGATCAACATGCACCGTGCCATATCAAAAAGTGTGTGCTCAGCAGTGCCATTCTGGTGAGGAGAATAAGGTGCTGATGTTTCATGTCTAATCCCATGTTTTATGAATAGAGCCTGGTAACCTTTTCCTGTAAATTCAGTACCATTGTCAGATCTGAGACACTTGACCTCGCCGCATGGGGGTGTGTCAGCTAGAAACTTTTCTGTAGCTAGTACTGTGTCACTTTTGTTCTTCAAAAACACACAAACACTGTACTGGAAAAGTCATCAGTGAATGAAAGTGCATATTTGTGACCATCTCTGGACTCTGGGTGCATCGGCCCTGCCAAATCTGTGTATACTAGTGCTAGAGGTGTTCTAGCTCTCACATCAGGATCTCTGTCTCTGGTTTGGAACAATTTCCCAGAGTGCACACTTTACAAAGTGGAGGTTTGTTTGTTGAACCATTAATTTTCATGCCTTCAACCACACTTTGTAACCTCAGTATGTCATCACAGTTGCAGTGTCCCAGAATCTCATGCCATGTCTGTATATCAAAACATCTCCAGCATTGGGCCTCACATTTAACATTATCATCATTATTTACTGTGTGCAAATATAGTCTGTCATGTACATGAATGTGGAATTTCGTACCGTCTCTATGGATCAGAACGTCTTTGTCTTTCTTGAAGATCACGGTGGCTCCGCTGGCAGTGGCTGCTTTCACTGAGAAAATGTCTTGTGGATAGGATGGGATGTACAGTGTCTGCCTCAGCATGGTGTTCAGACGTCTGCCTCTGCTGTCTATCAGACAGACCTCTGCATCACCGTGGCGCTCTGCGACCCCCTTGCACCTCATGTCGTCAGCCAGCTCCATGCAGTGTGTCTTGGCTTGGAACTCCTCACCAAACCTCTTAAAGTTGGCAAGATCTGTGAGGTTGCCCCGCAGTCGACCATCAGGCCCCTCACGCTGACAACTGCTGCTCCCTCCCTCACTCAGAAGGCGTACTCTTTGTCCTGGTCTTCTGTGTCCACGTAGACTGTGTGTGCGTCGTCTCGGCCTTTGCGTTGTTTCCTCCTGCAGGTGGTGTCCTGGTGTGTGGCGCTCCTGCAGTGACTGCACCACAGCTTGCAGCTTGCTCTGGCCAGATGTCCCTTCAGGCCGCATCTGAAGCACCGTGACTGCTCTCTCTGCTCCCCGATCACCTGTGCTAGCGGATTTCCCTCTCTGCTGCTGCTGCATGTGTGCCTTCATCACGTTGTCATCCGTGGCTACAGCCCGCATCTTTTCAGTGTCCTCATAGCTGCATAGCTTAGTTTTTAACTCAGCGAAAGTCATGGTCTCATCACGCTGTGTGACATTGACAACAAATGGTTTGAAAGACTCAGGCAGGCCCTTCAACATCATAGCAACAGGAGTCAATCTCTTAGTGTTTCATCAACATTTCTTAAAGCTGTGATTGTGGTCTCAGCGTGGATCACATATTCAGTCACACTGTCACTGTCTGACTTCTGCAGTGAGGTCAGTTCTGTATAAAGGCTGATAACACATGGCTTTCCTTTACCTCTTTAGAGCTTCTCGCCCATCGTCGGCTGCCTCTCGTATGACCAGCGATGGACTTTTGTCATCTAGGAACTGAATGAGCTCTGCATATGCCTCGGCGTTCTTGGCTGCATCCACTAGCAGCTCCTCTGCGTCTTCCCACTGGGTGTCATTTAAAATAGTGTCTTTCAGGCCCTGCAGACAAAGGTGGCCCAAGAACTAGGTCTCCCATAGTTCATAATTATTTTCATCTCCATCAAATAGGAGCCGAGTCCAACGGCTTGTGTCTGTGATCTTTTACTCATGGTGCTAAGCTAACAGAGTCCAGTCACCACACGGTGGAAACACGCCAATACTGTCTTTGGATTGCTCTAGGCCCATAACCTGTTGGCAGATATGGGCTGCACAGCGCCCTAGCACTGTGAATCAAGGAAAATAAAACACCGAACACGAGGATAAAGATCACACCAAAAAACCTTCTGCTGTTTGTCCAGATACACACACCACAACCGAATCAGCTACAGGTGCGGCTTTTATCAAACATGCCCACAATGGATCTCACAGCTGGCAATCAGTCCTCAATCAACAAACCCAAATCAATAAACAAACATAACACAGGACATCAAAACATTAAGTCTGCCCACCATATACAGAAAACAAAAAAATGTACATTTAATAATTGAGAGCACCAACTCAACATGGGCCATTAATCAATGACATCAGTGATCACCCACCAGTTTTACAGTCTATAACAAACTACAAGAGAAATCCCCAGGTGAAAACCTACAATACAAACAAATAAGGACAGAGGAAAACATGAATGACTTATAAACACAAAACTGGGAAATGGTATATAAATAAAATGTTATTTCTTAAAATTAATAATACATATGAAACTTTTTTTTTTTTTTTTTTTAAGAATTTTCACCTCATTATGTGATGAATACTGTTCATTAGAAAAATGCAGGAGAAAACAAAAACATACAGATCAACCATGGATCACAAAGGGATTACAGAATACCTGTAAAAGAAATACACTGTAGGGAGAGTTTGTGAAACATAGAAATAAAGAGGCTGAAAACAAATATAAAAATAAGTTAACCAGCATTTTTTGTTCAGGGAGAATTACATGAACTACTTGGGAGGGTCACATCTGAAATGTGCAAACTGAAAGGATAGTTTGACAGAAACAAATTATCATTGAACTTAAGTAAAACTAAAATCATGTTATTTGGCAACTGTAAAAAGAAGACCCAGTTAGATATACAGATAGATGGTGTAGACATTGAAAGAGTGCATGAAAATAAGTTTCTTGGTGTAATAATTGATGACAAAATAAACTGGAAATCTCATTGAAAACAAGTATAAAAACTTAAGGAGCATTTCAGTTCTGAGTGAAGTAAAACACATTCTGGACCACAAGTAGCTCCACATCCTCGACTGTTCACTGATCTGACCAGATTTAACTTACTGGGCAGAGGTGTGGGGCAATACTTATAAATGTAAACCACAACCATATTTTATAGGCTACTTCAGAAAAGGGCCATAAGGATAATTCATAATACTGGTTATATAGAACACAACAAATTCATTATTTTTGAAATCAGAAACATTAAAATTCAAAGATCTTGTTCATTTTCAAACAGCACAAACAATCTACAAAACCATGAACAACATACTTCCTGGAAATTTAATTAATTATTATTTTTTTTTTTTTTTTCAGAACAAAGATGGGGGTTATAACTTCAGGGGGGAATTCGATTTCAAGTAAATACATGTACATACAACACTAAAAACATTCAGTTTCAATATGTGGAGTAAGGTTGTGTGACAGATTGGGTGTGGAGCTCAAGCAATGTCCAAGCATGACCCAGTTTAAAAAGTGGTACAAAAACATGGTTTCACAGGGTACAGGGAGGAAGAGGGGCTTTAACAGTCACTTTACATTTATTTACTTTCTTTGACTGTTTCTTTTGTTTTTGTTACACATGTTTGAAATAAAGCACCTAATCAATCAAAAAGAAATAATGCATTCACAGTGGTTACAGTCCAGTATGAAAATAAAGAAGTCACATAAGAGAAGTTCCCCATATAGGGCAGTATTCTGAGTGAGAGCAGGGGAGAAACAAACACGAGCAAGCATAAAGGCTCAATGAGGCCCCAACATATAAAAGGATGCCACACACACAAAAAGTCTAATTTGAAATGATTCTTTGAGTGAAAAATAGAAAAAACATTCAACCAGAAGTAATAAACCAAAAAGAGAAGGAGACTCCGGCCGAAAGAAACAAAAGAGGGGTGGTGGACGTGGTGAGCCACTCAATGGGCCTGCGGACCAGCCACCACCCCTAACTAAAGTACCTAACACATGAACTAAGTAAGGAAAGAAAATACGCCAAACTGAACTACCGGAGATCTCAATCTCAAACTAAAATAACAAACTCACTAAAAAAAAAACTCATCTTGACAGAGAGAAGAAGGAGACAAGATGATTCAAAGGGAGAAGATAAACAAACCTTCCCCTTGCTGCTGCTGCTGCTGCTGCACCGGAGTCAGGGTGTGACAGTGAGCTTCCTCCCTCTTCCTCCTCCCCTCTACACCAAGCATGATTTTATTTTTTACTATCATATATTTTTTAAATTTGATGTACTTCATTACTTCATCCTATTAGGAAACAGAAAAAGGAGTCAATTGTTGCTCCATAGGGTGGAGGCGGGGGCTGTGGGCCACCAGCCCAGCCCTCATCACCCTCCTGTTGTTGCTGCGTCTGTTGGCTGCCATCACAGCACCTGCAGCCTCTGCATCTAAATCTTCAAGGTCACGTGCAGATTTCTGTGTAAGCTCTGGCACGATGGATAGTAACTTAGATGTATGTTACTGTCCATCATGGACATTGTACAATAGTGTTTTGTGTGTACAGTTTTTTTTGAGAAACATTCACCAATTTCAACCCAAAAGATTCAACCCAATTTTGTAATACGTGTAGAAAGGACCTAGATAAAAATGTTCTCCTTGAAACCCATTAAAACTTCTTTTGATCCCACTACCATCACTTTTTGAGCTTTGGCTCCAGAACTGTGATTTTTATAATTTTACATTTTTCTATTGACCTCTGCAAGGCAGTGAAATCATTGCATGCGTTTAAATTGGTTTAGATGTGTTGGTGTGTATGTGTGTATCAAAGTGTGTATTGTCATTTTAAGTTCAGTCATTGTTTTAAAATAAAATTCAAGTCCAGATTATATATAGTCAGTGTCAATGGGATCTGTTAAAAATTGTACAGACCTCAAATCAACTCCACTTCCATTTACTTGTTTATTTATACCACATACACAATATTCTTTGGCAACAGTGTTAAAATCCAATGTGAACACATTCAGGTCTAATCTCTAGCAAACACTTTTAACCAGTGATCTATGTTCTTAATCAGGAGCAAATTCTGTGTATAACAAGTATAACATGCTACACTAAATGTTTCTTTTGTTTTCTTCTTTTTCTTTCCAGGATACAGAGCGAGATGATGCCCTGTCATCAATTACAGATGGTGTACTAACTGTTATCAGTGAAGATGATCCTCAACAGGGTCCAAGATCCATGGACCTCCAGCCCATCTCGACTGCAGTTGTCATTGAGGGAGGTACTGTTCTGGACAACGTAAGAGACTTTCCTCAGGCTGTTTGCTTGTTCTTTGAACTTATGTACGTTTTGCATTTGGATTATCCAAAATCAATGGCAAATACTCTGAAATTCATTCAAGCAGTAATGCTTGAATTGGGAAATAAACCACTCCCTCCAAAACTGCTAACCCTTAAAAACTATTTACAAAATAGTCAGAGCACAGGCTAATGTTTGGTTTCAGCATTATGTGATGGTTCTGTTGTGATAAAAGAAACTCTAATTTCCAATTCAGAGTTAAATCTGGTAGTGATCTCCTGCGACTGTAGTAAGATCCTATGAAAGCATTTCTCAAAGTTAATTGCTCGTTGAGCAGAAAATGTTAGTCTTTGTTTAAAGGCATGGTGTTCATGTTAGGATACAGACCTGTTTTTTGTGTCAGTTTTCATTGGAAATAATGTTGCATTATGTCTAGTTGGCTGAAGTGGTCAGTCTAGCTGTAAGTACCCGGTGGCTACTTGTTCAATATCCTGAGAACTTATTGGTCATAATGTGTTCAGCCGAATAACACTCAAAAGTGATTTTTATTTTCAGTTGTTGATTTTTGTTTTGTGTGTGTGTGTGTGTGTGTGTGTGTGTGTGTGTCTTGCATTTGAAAATGAATGCTCATGGCACTGTGAGATGGCAGTACCATACTGCCATCTCACAGTCTACAAGTTGCTGTGATAATTGCACACTCAAACAAGTTATTTTAACTTCCCATCATAAGTTTATTTTACCTAATTTTGTTGAGGCAATGAGTTTGCAATTTTTTTTAAATTAAAGTGGTTCTACTTTGAGTAAGCTACACTCAGAACATTCAAGTTAATGTAATTGCTGCACCCTCAGAAGGAGTGTTATGTTAACTCACCATGTTAAGTTATCTTTACTTTATTTTTTTGAGGCAACCTCTTTGCATACATTCAGTAAAGTGGTAATACTTACTTTGAGTTGGGCACCCTCAGAATGATTGCGTTATACTTACTCACAAACTTACGCTTTCTTGTACTTACATTTTTTTGAGGCAACGAGTTTGCATAATTTTTTTGAGTAAGGTCAACTTATCAAATTTTACATTGTACATAATTCACCCATCCACACCCCTTAACACCTCTTTTCTATTTCCTGCAGACCGTGGCTGCATCTCCATCAAAAATCCAGCTAGCAAGACTGCAGAAAGCTTGCAGATGCAAAGGGATTTTCAACTTCATGCTGTAAGTACTTTCACAACACTTCATTGTAACAACCAATTGCATAGTCCCTCCTCACTGCCACACTGTGACTGCAGACCAACGGTTCCACTCTTGTCATGAATGGGACGAAACCCTACAATACATCTCAACAATGATGCACTCCTCTGTGGGTGCAGCACATCTGATTTCTAACAGCACTCAGGTGTGCTGCAGACACAGTCTTTTGTTACACCTGAGTCAAATCAGGGTGAGCGAGGGGAGTATATAGGATGTCAGGAGGACTAGAGGGCAGAGGCCTAGAGAGCAGAAGTCGTCATCATCGAAGTGGTGGTCATTGTCATCAAAGTGGTGGTTGTTGTCGTCAAAGCAGTGGTCGTCGTTTAAGGTGAAGACCTTGCAATTCCCTTCATGTGTGTTAACACTGCATGTTCACCACTGTTGTGTTCTCTTTATGTGGTGCCTACAGCCTTTTTAATTTTGATGTCATTTATTAACTCAATGTTATCTTAAGGCTTCTCCTTGTTCTCATACTTATGGGAATGAGGGGTTGTCTTATCAAAACAGGCTAAATTTTGCCTTTCCTGGGGTCGTGCGGTGTATGGGGCACAGGATTAGGCCATAAAATAGTGTTGACCCGGGGATCCTTGGATCCAGAGAGGCAACGCTCTCTCAGGGCTGGCTCTGGGCCCTTCATCCTATGGGTGACTGAGGAGACAACGCTCTGCCGGAGCTGGCCTTGGTCACTCAGGGAAGGAGACCTGCTTCAACTACAATTTCTGCATACTGTATGGCATCCAGACCCTGTAATATTAGCTCTAAATCCTGATTGACCTGTCCAGGGCAACCTTCTGGTAACTGGTCAGTATCAGTCAGGAAATAGACATTTATTCTAAATCAGTCATTGCTCTGTTTTGGTTGATGTGCTTTAAGAGCCGTGTGACTCTATAGTATAAAGGATAGTATGCTCGGGTGCAAATAGTGAAATATTGCAGCAATACAACAAGCATCAGTGTGTGAAATGTATAAAATACTGCTGTAATATGAACTTTGTTTCTTCTCAGAATGGCCCTTGCAGCACTAAAGAGAAACAGTGGTGGCCTTTACCAGAGACTGCCACCACTCCACATTGCAGTGGTGGACATGAAGAACCAGAACAAAGTCCTCTGCTGGTCATTTCAAGAGACTG
>OOFC01047333.1:16420-30356 GCA_900323345.1 Pseudochromis fuscus
AACATATTGTTGGCAGTAATTTATCGTCCACCATGTTATCCAAATTCAGTATTCAAACTAAATCTGGGGAAGTTACTAGATTGGTTAAATCCAATCAGTAACACAATTGTTCTAATGGGAGATTTTAATGAAGATATTTTCAAAAGATCAACAATTTGTAAATTTCTGGGTGAAAAACGTTTTAATCAGCATGTAACACAAGCATCAACAGAGAAGGGGACACTGATTGATCATGTTTATGTTAAAACATCACAGTATGATGTGAAATGTGCAGTGATGCCCACGTACTTCAGCGACCATGAAGGAATTCTGTGTAGTTTTACTGGTAAAGACGATCAGTGCCAGTTAGACGATTTACAGATGTTTGTTGATGACTGTGATGACATAGAGTCTTTGACTCGGAGTTGGACTTGGAACAGGATTAAGTTGTTGTGTTTGGCAAAGGAAGCAAACAATGAATTCACACCACCAGTGTGAATTCATTGTTTGATGAGTCAAATGGAGCTAAATCGTGGTGTCCCAGTGCAAATGTTGGTGGTGGTGTTTTTCTAGCATTTGTGTTTTTGTTGTAGTTGTGGTTTATTTATAGCTTTTAAGAGGAAACTGAGCTGTCCTGTGTTGTCTTGGTCGTGGTGTGTAGGTTGGCTACTTTTCAGTATGTTGTCTGTTATTACTGTAGTCTGTCACGCTCTAAGTTTTTCTCGGCCTCTGTCATCACCAGTCTCATCAGAAACACTAACAAGCAAGCAGAGAAACGAAAAACATCAGGAAAGAAGTTCAAATGGATTCCGCTGACCTCAAGGGACTTCTACTTTTTTTTTGGCAGTTGTGATTTTCAATGGACTAATAGGCGTACATAAGAGGCGAGACTAGTGGAGGACCTCTTACCCCTACAACTTCCCTCTTCCACACTACCATATGACAAGAGAGAGGTTTAGACAATTTTCTGGTATCTCCACATGTCGGACATTGATGAAGACGAGGAGAATGAAAAGAAAAGAGGAACGGCTGCGTTTGACAGTTTGTTCAAGATTAGCCACTTTATGATGATATGGTCACTGCTTGCAAGGCTCATTACCAGCCTGGCAGAACTATCAGCATAGATGGAAGGATGGTTGCTAGCAGAGCAATGATTTCATTTAGGCAGTATATGAAGGATAAGTCCTTCAAGTTTGTTTATAAACTGTTTGTGCTTGCTGAGGCCACTACAGGTTACACATGGAACTTTTTTGTGTATCCGGGGAAAGACACTCACAATCCAGAAAAGGGCCTGAGTTACAGTTCAGTGATGACACTGATGGACTTTCCTTTGCTGAGTAAAGGATCTCATCTGTACACGGACAACTTTTAAACAAGCTGTCTCCTCTATAACGATTTGGCAAAGAACACCAGGGCCTGTGGGACCATTCGTCATGCAAGAATCAGGTTCCCCAAAACAAAGGAAAATGACCTGCCAAAGAATGCAGAAGAGGAGATGTGAGATGGCTGAGGAAAGATGGTCTGCTCTTTGTGAAGTGGAAAGACACAAGGGAAGTCATCGTATGCAGCAATATTCACAAGGCAGCCAGCATCCAAACAGTGGAGCAAAAAGTGAAGGACGCTGGTCGTTGGACAACAAAGTCTGTTCCAATCTCTGATCCCATCAAGGATTATAATTATCATATGGGTGGTGTTGATCTTTCTGATGCCCTCATCCAGTATTACTCCACCCCCAGCAAAACAATGCACTGGTACAAGTCTTTTTTTTATCATTTTCTGGACATTGCTATTGTGAACTCATACATCCTCTACAAGCAGCTGAGCAGTGGCAAACAGCAGACTCCTATGTTGCAGAAAATATTCAGAGAGGAACTCATTGGAGAGCTTGTTGCAGAGGCAACAGGTTCTGCTTGTTTTGGACCCCTGGCAGGACCTGCCTGCTTGCCTGACTTTTTTGACGACCTGAAGCCCTCAGGGAAACCGAAGCGGCGGCGATGCATAGTATGCAAAAGAGACACACAGATAATGTATGAAAACTGTGACGTTTTTCTATGTGTTGACCGGGACAGGAACTGTTTCAAGGTGTTCCAGACAAACTGATGCACTCATGCAAGCAAATACTTATTCAAGGACATTGCACACAGTTTCCAGATGTTTATCTTTTTTCATTTTTTTTATTACTTACTATTACTACAAGTGTTATTTTCTGTTCTGTTGTATTTAGCAAATAAAAACCCCTTTTGAAACAAAAGTGTGTCATTTGGTTGTCTTTATTCTAGGCTATTTATGCTATGCACAGGGAATTAAAAAAATGTGCTGGGTTAGGAAATGCTTCATAATGTGTGATAGTCCTCCACTAAGGGAAATACAAAGCATATTTTAGCTAGATCGCATGTTTTCAGGTGAAAAACCCATTTGGCACAATAGCTTTAGAATAGATCTAGCACATCATTTGCCTGCGGACATTTGATTTAGTCATGCTTTTCACGCCAAAATTAAGTTGTTTTTTTTTTAGGCGGAGAAAAAATTCTACATTTTGTTACCTTTCCATAGACACCAAGGTGCATGTAGGCCTTACAGTTGTTGATCAATTACTGATATAATTTGGGTATGACATTTCAGGCGAGTCCTTCAGAGTCCTTAAAGCTACATTTGTGCAATAGCACAAACTCATCTGCCAACACAGCAGCCTCAGCGGCTGTGGAGACTTTTCTCTCACTGATGTAAGTTGTAACTCGTCCAGGAAGCCCATTTTTAAACTGCTCTAAAACCACCAAATCACACAAACCATCAAAGTGGTAATGCTTAGAGAAGCCAACCAGCGTTTAAAATGGTGAGTGAGATCCCGAGCAAACTCAACATATGTTTGACCATTTCTCTTTTCCCACCCTCAAAACCACTGGCGATAAGCTTCCGACACCAGCTCATATGCCTTAAGTACAGCAGATTTTACCTTTTGGTAGCGAGAGCTGTCTTCCGAACTCAACGATGAATACGCTTCCTGCGCCTTACCGGTGAGGATGCACTGGAGCATGAGAGCGCAGTCTGTATCAGGCCACTTACGCGCAGTTGCAACCCATTCAAACGACACAAAAAAAGAATCAGGATTGTTCTCGTTAAACGTTGGCAACAAAAGCAAATTACTCACATTAAAAGGATGCACAGAACCTGACCCGCTCAGGTCCATACCAGCACCCCTGGACTCCTGCCCAGCAGATAGACGCTATCCCTCAAGATCTATTTTAACTTTTTCTAACTGCTGCCGAAGCATCTCCACCTCAATCTGTTTTTTAAGTTTCAACTCATGTTTTTGCTTCTCAAACCCCAACTGCATCTGAAAAAGCTCTCTTTGCTGCTCAAACGTGAGCCCTTGCGTTTGAAAAGAAATACCTGAAATGGGCATGCCAGAAGAAGCAGAAAGACCAGGCCCCTCAGAATCCACAGCCAAAACACCATTTTCAACTAATTTTGATTTCACAGCCATTTCAACACTTTCTTTAAGATGCTTGTCCCCCACAACCACTGAATAGTGCTCTGCAATTTTTAACAACTGGTGTCTTGTACACTTCTCCAACACCTCCTCGGATGGAGCAGTCACAAAAGCATCAACATCGGCCATGATAAGTTCAATTATCAGGCATCCACTCAACACAACATCTACCCAAAATACAAACCACTAGAAAAACACATTCACACAACTGGCCCAGCAATCATTTTTTCCTACAATCCCCACAATAAGGCCAGTCAGACAAATGCTTCTTAATCTACACAACTACCACAATCCACACAACCAGCCAACAAGACAGTGAAGACCTCAGTGCGCACCAAGAGGACTAATCCTCAGCTGGGTTGGAGTTTCCCGCTATCTAACCACCCAGTCCCCTTATCTAACTCCACCTAGTCTTCATGCGGCCACATATGGGGGGTATTTACGCACTAGAGCCCACTGGATCAGAGGGCGACCAGCGAACCAGCAACCCTCCTGAGAGCCAGGGATGTGCTCCCAAGCAAAGCTTTACCCACGTTCGCCACAACACTACAAGGAGCCCAGCAAACCCAAAGAGGGAACGCTGCTAAAACCTACAAGGGAAAACTCCGCCCCACTCATTGAGCCAAACGCACACGAGATCCCATGTCTCCTACGGTAAGAAATCAAACAGCATAATCCAAACTAAGGCAAATGCGCACATCTCCACAAGTTACTCAGCCATCTATAAACCAGAATGCACTGTGTCCTTTCCCTCATACAAATAACCAGAACAAACAGCAACCGTGGTGTGCCAAGCGTGTTCCAACCACTTTTACACATGTGTGCACCACCCTGGTACCAAGCATTAATCACAGAAACTGAACCGAGGCAGAATCACCTGCACTCAGACAACCCACGCCACATTAAATACCCATTATACTTACCAAAAAGAGCCATAATGCCCCAGCCAAAAGCCGCAACCCACTTGCTAACGCGTAACTATTCAACAGACGTCCAGCCTCACCAACGCTGTCAGAACTTTGAGCGGACCAAACAGGAACAAGACAATGGACGAACCCCCATTTGTCATAGCCTGACTCACTGACTATGGCAAGGAGGGGAAGAACACCAGAAAAATGCAAATATATAAATTTATTAACAAAATGTAAATAAGTAAATTAGTGGACAAATGATAAACTTTGAGTGTGTGCATCAGTGCGATCAGTGGTGTGAATTTGGGTGGCTGAAGGTGTAGTGTGGTGCATGGTGGTGGAAATAAAAATAACACCAAAGAGTGGCAGGCTGCTGGTCGGACTGTAGCTGAGAGAGAGACCACGACCCCGTCCCTGGTTGGCACTCATAGACTGGAGCCCTGAGCCCAGCTGCTCTTCAACAGGAAGGAGTCTGCAATCAAAACGGAGGTAGCACACCCCAACAGGCCACCAGCAGGGGCCGTACACAGTGTTGCGTGTAATCATGAGGTTTTACAACTATTACCAACCAAATAAAATGTATAATCAAAATGTATGTTCATACTGTGGGCATTTCGCTCTCAAAATATAAAACTTTTCTTATATTAAGGGTTTTATTTAAATAATGTCAACAGCTTTCCAGTGTCTATAGTATTTTCCTCAAAATTGAGTGATTCCATCATTTATTTTCTCCTCTGCTTGATGTAAAAAAAACAACAACTGAGTAGCACTTTTTTTTTCTTGATTTCTTTCAGTGTTTCTTAAAGCCATCTTAAATTATTTTAGTTTTGCGTCATGCCAGTGATGTACTGTTTTTCTACAAAATTAAACAACTGGACTGGTGATTTCCTAATTTTTGCCAGGGGTTGTACATAATTCACCCATCCACACCGCTTAACACCCACAACATATCACACACACAATAAATCACACATTTTTCCAACACCACTTCACTAAACCTCTATCACAATAAGTCACAGTTCAACTCCTTTTCTATTCCCTGCAGACCGTGGCCGCATCACCATCAAAAATCCCAGCTAGCAAGACTACAGAAAGCTTTCAGATGCAAAGGGATTTTCAACTTCATGCTGCAAGTACTTTCATAACACTTCATTGTAACAACCAATTGCATAGTCCTTCCTCACTACCACACTGTGACTGCAGATCAGGTGCGTTAGCAGGCTTCTGCAGAGGTTGTTGATGAGCTGATCGATTGAATCAGGTGTGTTGGAAGAGGGAAATGTCTAAAAACATGCCGGATAGTGTTCCCCAAGGACCAGAATTGAGAAACCCTGCCTTAAAAATATGAACAGTACCAAACCCACAAGACGTGTACGTGAACTTTCACTGTCTAATAAAAGGCTATTTAAACCAGAGCACGGTAACATGCTAAATGATGGTTTGTATCTAGGTCATTTTTTGGATCGAGTGATTAACATCAGCATCAATATTGCAAATGCTGATAATTATTGCAACTATGATAATATACGCACGCACACGACCTGACATTGCTGTCCTATTTATCTTTGTTATCACTTTTCTCTTTTCAGAAATTTGAAATATGACTCAAGAATTCAGTCCACAGAGGTGGGACAGGACCCAGTGAGAAAAACTGTTACAGCTTCAATGAATGTATTTAAGTGCTCCAATGATGTTTCTCCATATTACCCACTGCTTGGCCCAGGGTTACACTCATCATGAATGGGTTGAATCCCTACAATATGCACACTGATACCACATGTGGGTGCAGCACATGTGATTTCTAACAGCACTCAGGTGTGCTGCAGACACACACTATTTTGTTACACCTGAGTCAAATCAGGGTGAGCGAGGGGAGTATATAGAATGTCAGGGGGACTAGAGGGCAGAGGACTAGAGAGCAGAAGTCATCATCGTCAAAGTGGTGGTTGTTGTCATCAAAATGGTGGTCGTGGTCGTCAAAGCGGTGGTCGTCGTCGGAGCTGAAGTTTGCAATTCCCTTCATGTGTGTTAACACTGCATGTTCACCACTGTTGTGTTCTCTTTATGTGGTGTCTACAGCCTTTTTAATTTTGATGTCATTTATTAACTCAATGTAATGTTAAGGCTTCTCCACAAGGGCAACCTTGTGGTAACTGTTCAGTATCAGTCAGGAAATAGACATTTATTTTAAATAAGTCATTGCTCTGTTTCGGTTGATGTGCTTTAAGAGCTGTGTGACTCTATAGTATAGAGGATAGTAAGGTTGGTTGCAAATAGTGAAATATTGCAGCAATACAACAAGCATCAGTGTGTGAAATGTATAAAATACTGCTGTAGTAATATGAACTTTGTTTCTTCTCAGAATGGCCCTTGCAGCACTAAAGAGAAACAGTGGTGGCCTTTACCAGAGACTGCCACCACTCCACATTGCAGTGGTGGACATGAAGAACCAGAACAAAGTCCTCTGCTGGTCATTTAAAGAGACTGTTCCTGTGCCAACGCTGACCAAAATCAATGTGGTCATAGCTGTGACAGATGGGTCAAGTGTGGCTAAAGCACTTGGTTTTGAGGAACTGGTCCCAAAAATCCAACTAGAAAAATGCATTTCCTGCAGAAAATGCGTGTGAATGCTTAAAGCTGCAGTAACCTCCTGCAGACTGCTGAAACAGAAGCAAAATTTAGGAATCGTTGAAAAACTAGGATTATTATGAGGGATCATACTGTATTGCCTTCATTGCATTGTCCTGGATCATGATCTCCAACCGCAAAACACAGCTTTCCCTTAATCTAAACATCCACTAGAGGGAGCCACATAAATACAATCACTGGGTTGCATGAACTTCAATAGTACAAAATAGTTGAAAAAAGTACAAGTCTTTAAAAGTACAAGTCGTTGTAAAAAGTGAAATGTAAGACAAAGTCCTCAGAGAGCTGATCATTTTCATACTAGAATGGTTTCTGTAGTTTCAAGTATGTAGAAGAGCAGAAAGTGTGTAAATAGCTGAAGTGTGAAAAGGATAAGAAGTTGTGCAAGGATAGAAATAGTCAAACAAGAAGAAATGACAGAAGAAGTAGGCAGAGTAGAATAGATTAGTGTGTTATAGGGAATTAGAAAGAGTAGAAATTGTACAAACGGTGGAACAAGTTGAAGCAGGGCAACAGTAGAAAGCAGTAGAAGTAAAAAAAATATGGAAATTTATGCAAGTCCAGTCAAAGGTGTAAAGTATACAAGTAGGCAAGATATAGAGAGAGGTTGAACACAGGTGCATAAATGTTGTGAAATGCAAGAGCAACATTACAAACCATTAAAATGAGTAAAGTATGTGATTTAAAAGTACGAAGAGCTTAATGTGCACTGTATTGTCAGCTAAGCATTCCAGAAAGTAGCAGTCACGACTTTCTATTCCAAATTGGTATTGGTGTATTTGTGGAGAAGAAGACAGTTTGAAGTTCATGGGTCAACAATGAAAAAAATCTGTTCGAGAGTAATGTTGTGGGCAGTAAATATGAACTGTGATTGGTCTGAGGGCCCACTGCATGGTCAGCCATCGTAACCATCCCTAGTGGGTTCTTTTTGCCGGTCCCTACAGCTCGTTGAATGTCATTGATGACATTTATTAAGTGTTTAATTGGTGTATGAATTATTATTGGAAAAAAGCTTGGTATTTCCTTGTGAAACTCTAATCATTTGTGTCTTTTGGATATTTTGCTGGTCTGTTTGGGTTTGAGCTGTATGTCTTAATTTAGGTGTTATTCACATTTTTACAACATTTTTTGTAGGCTTTGTCAGTGCACTTAAGTACTGTTGATTTTGCTTGTTTATCTGTATCGGTATTTGTTTGTTGCATTGCAAGGTTTTGGTAAAGTATATCATTTGTAGTTTGGGTTGTGCTTCATGTTAGTTTGTGTTTTATTTAAATGGACATCATTCTTGACATTACATTGCTACTTTGTTTACTTTCTTGTTAAGCATGTTTTGCCTACTTCTTGGTAATGCTGTGTGACTTTTGTTACTTGTGCATGCAAATCATGAGACACAGTTTCCATGTTAGTCCCAGAAATGTTTGATTGTGTCCTGTACCATTTCTGCTCTTATTGTTTATTTTCCTAGGGTAGTGGCTGGATGATCTTTTGATTGGCTGTGGAAATATTGGTGAAGTTGCTCTCACCTGTAAGAAATTGTTAAACCTAAAATGGAATTTAATATTCATGAGTTTGTGTTTGAGCCTTGACATATTAAGCTGCTCTAAGAAAGTTCATTGAGGGCTTCCCTGCTTAGACTGCTGCCCCTGTGACCCGACCCCGGATAATCGGAAGAAGATGAATGTATGGATGCACCGTACCATACCCACAAAACTTGTGAACGTTTAATGTCTAATTAAAAAGGCTATTTAAACCAGATCATGGTATCATGCTAAATTATGGTTTGTATCTAGGTATTTATTTAACAATAAATCAAGAAACATTGGCGTCAATATTGTAAATGCTGATGATTATTGCAACTATGACAATATACGCATCAGAGACCTGACATTGCTGTCCTATTTATCTTTGTTATCAGTTTTCACTTTTTTGTAATTTTAAACATGGCTCAAGAATTCATTCATGGGACCCACTGAGAAAAATTATTACAGCATCAATGAATGTATTTAAGTACTGCTATGTTGTTTCACCATATTACCCAGTGCTTGGCCCAGGCTTACACTCTTGTGGGTTAAATGCCTACAATATGTCTCAATAATGATGCACACCTGTGTGGGTGCAGCACATCTGATTTCTAACAGCACCCAGGTGTGCTGTAGTCACACACACACACTTTTGTTACACCTGAGTGAAATCAGGGTGAACGAGGGGAGTATATAGAAGGTCAGGGGGACTAGAGGGCCGAGAGCAGACGTTGGAGAAGTGGTTCAAAGGAATTCATTGGAGAAGAAGTGGTCAGAGAAGTCATTGGAGAAGAAGAAGAGGTGGTGGTGGTCGTCGAGGCGGTTGTCGGAGTATAAGAGGTAGCAATTCCCTTCATGTGTATTAACACTGCATGTTCACAGTAATACACCAAGCATTAAGTAATCAGTGTGTGAAATGTATAAAATACTGCTGTAGTAATATCAACTTTTTTTTTCTTCTCAGAATGGCCCTTGCTGCATTAAAGCGAGCCGGTGGTGGCCATTACCACAGGCAGGAACCACTGCACATTGCTGTGGTGGGCATGATCAGGCAAAACAAAGTATTGTGCTGGTCATTTAAAGAGCCAGTGCCAGTGCCAACACTGACAAAAAAAAACGTCGTCATAGCTGTGACAGACGGGGTAAGTGTAGCGAAAGCACTCGTTTTTGAAGAAGTGGTGCCAAAAGTCGAACAAAGCTCCAGTTACATGGTCAAGGGTCACAGCATCCAAGGTGTGGGCCCAACGGCCACAATCACTCTCGGAAAAAAGACTTGTGTGTATCGAAGCAGCCCCATTACCATTACTGATGCCCTCAGACAAGAGGCAGAGGCCCTATTGAATCCACCTTCACGTATGGTCCCTCTCAGCAGCTGTGGGACTACTGAAGGGCTTTTATCAGTGGAGGGAGAGGTGACAAAGGTATGTAATGTAACAGGTGTCGGTAAGGAATTTAATTGTTGCTTGATGTAGGTTGTTGTGGTGTGAAAATGTAGTGATTGACTTGCAAAAACATGGTTGTGAGTATGCTTTCCTGCAATACAATTTGAAGTCAAACAGTTTTGGTTGGAGAAGTTATTGGCTGTCTTGTTACTGTGAAGTTTGTCATTGTATGAAAGAATACAACACATCTGTCTTCAGATTACAGAAGTCCGTGAAGTGACCAGTGGGGGGCTAAGTGTCCCCTTGCGGACCATCACGCTGCAGCAGGTAGGATATGAATTGATAATTCATGTAGTTGAAATGCAACTGGAAACCCAAATGTGTAAGTTAAAATGCATTTTAGAATTGCTGTCATTAAGACTGTTAGCCGTTTTGTATGCATGTGGTATGAGTGTCACTAACAATTTCACAGCAAACACTGAATGTGGGGAAATTCCACTGAAATTTAAGTAAGAATTCAGTCAAGCTTTGGATGTCATTCAAAATGAAATTGAAATGTGTTTCTGTTTACAGGACAGGACCAAAGTGAAGGTTACGCTGTGGCGTGAGGCTGCAGTGATGCCATTGCCGGAGGTTGGATGCATCCTTGCTATATCGCATTTAAAAGGGGGTGGTGGGGGGGGAAGCTTACATTAAAATGTATTGTAGACAAGTGTGTAAACTGAAGAGGAATAATGACACTGACAGAAATCTAATGAAGCGGGACCACTCTACCAGCTGAGCCACAGCCGCCCCAATATTAATATTGTACATGGTCTCTTTTCAAACAAAAGGTGTTCATAATAATATTAAGACAGCTCAGGGTGGAGCACTGATTCAATTTCTGTGCTGTGTGTTTCATTTGTGGTCAACATACAGACAACTAATGTATTGTTTTGTCTTTTAGACAAAGCAAAAGCGGAGATTTGAGATAAGTGATTTGGCTGGTAAGTACGATCATGCTATAAGTGACACTGAAAATCGATCATAAGATTGTAATGTGTTAGAATATGCCTTGTTTTGCACTGTATTTGTTGGTCATGCTGTTTTCAGAGCAAAGACAGATGGCAAAGGAAAGGATGTGGGAAAGTCTTAGCAGTGCTTTCACATAATGAGTTTATGTTTAAAAAGGAAAAACGTTTTCCATCAATGTGCAAACATGTACACAATGTGTATGTAATCCTGTGCTTCAATAAAAAATCTGAAAATATTGTAACAAATTGTATTGAAGGATCTTGATATTCCAAGTCCATGTTTTAAGTGTTGTAGTAACTGCAAGCGCTGATGTTAAGTTCTTTATCAGTTTTACATTAATTGAACGTAATGACTGTGCTGTGTTCATGTCAGTTCATTATCATTTAGGACAGTTTCATACATGCCATAGTTGCGTATGTGAGTATCATACTGCTAATGTAAACACTCTCCATGTGGTGATGCATGGGTTTGAAAATTGTGCAATAGAAACAGCATTGTGGGAAGTGTAGTCATGTTGATTGATGTGATCATTATCTAGATGGAAACATGGAACAGGTTACATCTGTTTAATTCATGTGTCCCTTTTCTATTAGTGTTATGTGGTTAAAGTCAGGTGGTTGCTACAGGTTTTGCAAATACGTATTCTCAACGAGTGAATGTCTTGTGTTTCCATTTAAAGTTGTAAGTTCACTTCAGTCATTTCCCTAGGTCTGTCATTGATTCAGTTGTCTGAATATCTAATGTACACTCCAAAGTTGAGTGTATGTTCCTATGTCTTTTACCATTTGTTGTGTCTTTTATATGTTGTTGTATTTTATTTATGTACATGTGTCAAAGCTCTCATTACTCAGAAGAGGTTTTGTTAGACAGTGTAATATAGATTATAATCAGACATGTCACTGATGGTGTGTGTGTGTTGTTTTCCTCAGGTTTGGTGATTCTGTGGTGACACAACAGTAAGTCTGTCTAAGTTTGGGAAGAAGTGAAGTGTCAACAATTCCTAAATACATTGAGCTTTCATGCCTGGCCCCTCTACAGGAACATGTAATGACAACAGCATTTTTACACAAAATTGTAAACAGCAGGAAAAATAACAGGAGCATTTGGTCATGATTATGTTCAGATATTATGTTTATGTGAAGAGAGCACCCTTCATTTAAAGTAGAAGCTGTTAAATAGAAGTCAGTGAAATAGATGTCTAATGGAGAAACCCCTCTTCCAGGTGCCCTGCTGTCCACCACATCCTTTTTCTCTCCCACCTCTATCTATTTAATAAGCGCTCTGTCTTTCTGTCCCTCTCTGTCCCACTCTGTCTGAGAATTGCCTAATACGCATAACTGCTGGAAACTGAATGACTGCCGGAAACTGAATGACTGCCGGAAACTGAATGACTGCCGGAAACTGAAAACCTGCTTCCTACTGGTGAACAAGTGCCAGATCTACCTGTCGTGCATCTGGGAGACTCTCTTCTCTCAACGCTCTGTCTGTCCTATCATACACCTCTTACACATCCAGTCTTTGGGATTTGAACACCATTTATAGTAAAACACAAACGATTGATACCTGATATTTGATTGAAAAGGACAGCTTTTTTTTGTTGCATCTAACCGTTTGGCATAAACCTGTTTGGTATTCCAGAAATACACATTTGTGTTATTGTGTAAAGATCCAAAAGACCTTGATCTCCAAATACATATATATTGGAATACAGTCCTTGCTTTAAGTGCATATTGTAGTCTTGAGATAAACCCACACACATAAATTAAAGCTAATTGGACTGAACAAGAAGTTACATTAGAAAAGCTTCTGTTGATCAACCGCTGCTGTTGGATACTGCTCTGCTGCAGGTTTGTGCTCAGGTTGGTTCTGATTGCAAATTTGTGTTCACACTCCCACTGATTCAGTCATTCTCTACATATACAAGTGTTGTTGTTATTTAAGTTACAGTAACATCTGTGTAACGTGACGATGCCAAAGAAGGGTCGAAAGTCTCAGGCCAAGCAGCTGTACTGGAAGAAGCAGGAGGAGTCTCGCTGTGCAGTAAGTGAACAAGCTGAAGGTTTGGATCCTCAGAGCAGTGATGTAGTTCATGCGTCTGAAAGTCCTGATGTCCAAGAGGGAGGGCAACATGTGTCCACTGTACCAAAGATGTCTTATGCAGATGTGGTAAGAACAGGCCATGAGAGTGATCCTCAGTGTGTGACAGAATCTTCTACTACACAGCAGGTGAAGTGCAGTCACCAAGGTAACGTGTCAGATGTACCTCAGTTTTCAGACGCCAACATTGTGCAGACAGGATGTCGCAGTGATGCTCAGTGTGCAGCAGGACCATAGCATGCAGCCTGTGTGGACCTCAGAGATCAGCCTTGTATAACTCATGTCTGTGCATCCCGCAGCCAGGCTTCTCTCAGATATGGTAAATACAGAAACAACCAGTGCTCCTGTAACTCTAACGTTTCTAGCATTCCTCCATGAGAGTGAAAACATCACCAGAGAGGACCTTGACCTTGTATTGGACAAAGGTAATGTGATGTACTTCAAGGCCAGAGTAAGATTCCCTAACTATGCACATTTGGCTTCTGATGAGCTCCCTGACCAGGTTCCTGCTCGCTGGTGTACGTATCAAGCAGACATGACACAGCTCTCTCAGCACGGTACGTTTGGAGACCCTGCACCTGGAGCTCCAGCTCATGTTCTCAGCCTGGAAGCAGGACTCAGCTGTTTGTTGTCAGATGTTCAGTATGCATTGTTGATCATGGCAGGCTTGTATGTTGCAGTATTCAGGTCCAGATCCGGCAGGTTTGGTTTCTTTGATCCACACTCCAGGACAGCCGATGGTTTGCCTCCACCTACAGAATTACGTAACAGTGGTACTGCAGTGATGCTGACGTTCACACGTCTCAGTGATATGATTGATAGGCTCATGTTGTGTCATTCACTGTTTGGTACAGCAGCCTCCTGCCCCTACGAGCTCAAGCCTGTGAAGTTTGTCAC
>OOFC01047334.1:6610-18120 GCA_900323345.1 Pseudochromis fuscus
ACAAGAAAACAGGTGATAAACGTGCTGGTTGTTAAAAGTTTTCAAGATACCAAACATGAAAAATATTACATGAAAAAAAATAATAATAAATGAATGTAAAGTTATGTTACTAGAATCAATAAAAAGATGCATTTATAATGATTGGTGTGGCACTATTCCTGTTGGTTTATCACATTTTACAATAAAGTTATGGAGGGTTTCTTTCTAATTATGAATTATTTTGAAGCAACTTTGACCTGAAGCTGTATCTCGGAAACTGGAGCCAATCAACACTCAGGACTTTGTTTTCCTTTAGTAGTGATTTGATTTTGGTCAAATTTAGCTACTTTCATTTCTCCTTGTAGACCAGTGTTATGGCTTGTTGTGGAGCATAACAGTGGATTGAGTGTTTTAATCACAAGCTGTATGTAAAATGTTTCCTATCATATTATTCGGTATTCGTATGGGAAATGTTTGAAAATGCCGACTCAATTAGAAAATGTTGCTGTCGGAAAATACTGAAGGTAAAGTAGCAAGTATAATGTTAATGTCTGTACAGTATCTCTGTGCACCGCTTGTTATCTATATGCTGCAGTATATGAAACAAATAAATCTAATAATGTTTAGGACAGGAGAATTAGAGAACGTTTAGTTACTATGACAACTGCAGTCTTCAGAACAGCTACATAAAAAGCTGAACATCCATATGTCACAATGTCAGCTCTCTGAACTGATTTCTAAGCCAGATGCTGCAGTCTGAGTACTTATCTAACAGAGATTACTGGAGCATCACTTTACCATGATTTGAAACTTTGACAATGTGTAATATGAACACTGTAAAACTGTGTTCAGAACAGAAAACACGGAAAAGCAAGATAGGTCCTCTTAAAACCCTATGATTCATTAGATGGTAGTCGTACCTGATGATGTCTATGTGTCCATTCTTGGCAGCCAGGTGAAGCGGGGACGTCCCATTGGGGTCGGTGGTGTCTCCTTTTTTGGGCTCCAGCAAAGCAGCACACATATTGCTGGACAGCAACAACTGGACCACCTACACACATATTTACAGAAGAGGACACATTTATCATGCCTGTGGACTCTCTTTACTTGACACTGCTGTTGAAAAATGGTTGAATCTGTAGGTTCTTACCCCAACTCTGCCGAACTCACAGGCCAGGTCCAGAGGCGTTTTCCCTGCGTTATCCACGATGCACGGGTTGGACTGATGCTGCAACAGCATCTCAGACTGCGGATGAGCAGAGGAGACAACACAAAAACACACAGGTGGATCAGAAAAAAATCCAAACATACTTAAACTATTGCAAGGACAACACATGTGGGCGACTATAGAAAGCTGAAGTGAAACTGTAACTTCACATTTACAACTCTGCTATTAACTACAAATATTAGAGCAGAGCTGTTTCCCACATGGTGTTGCGTTTCTCACTTTATATGTAATTTACATATTTACCTATTTTATATTTACATGTTGGCCGTCCTCAGCCTACAATAATAAACACAATTTCCCATAAGGCCTAGATTTTGAAGAGTGGTCAAGGAACATAAAAGATAGACATAGCCACTGGGTGCGCAATACCACCGATGGCCACTAGATGCTGGCTCCACAACAGTCTGACTCCAATAGACTTCAATTCAAAAATCGTCATTTTCAACTGTGAAATACTCAGTCTATACATTTATTCCAGCTCCTCTTCTCAGTTATCTGGACCATCTGAAAATCACTTCATCATTAAGTAGATATTAAGCTTCAAAAAGAGGACGATTTAGGGGGTGTGGTTAGTTTGATTGGCATCTCTGGCCTTCAATAAACTCCAGTCTCACACACACTGGGCAGTGTCTTCAGGTTGAAGGGTTAAGCCCACCTCCTCTTTCTTCCCTTTATATCCTAATATGGTCATGTCTGGCTCAAAAAACAAACAAACAAATAAAACCAACATGGCAACATTCAAATGCATTGTTTCAAAATGAGAGACCATCTGTTACATACAGTCTATAATTTGAGGCAAAGCTTTTAAGTTCTTCAAGCAAATGTAGTGAGAACATGTTTGTATCCACCAAGTGCATATTTACAACCTCGTCACAAGATTAAAAAGTCAGCTGAAGACACCTTTATTAAGTCATGGAGATAATGTTAGCTTAATTGGCTTACTAGCTACAACCTATAGAGGCAGCCAGTGACAGTCAGAATCTTAGCAAACAAAAATCTGCTGTTGTGACCAAAAAGTGAGAAACCTGCGCTGTCGACCTCAGACTGCAGCACTTGTACAGTGAAGGTTAGATAACAAGCATTTCTTTAGAACCCAAAACCATTCAGAAAGGTCTAAGACAGCCCGACAGGTTCTGACCCCATTTCTGTATTGCTGGAGGTAGCAGCAGTGTTGCCACTACAGCACCAAAAATTCAAGGATAAAAAGATATGATTATGCAACGCGTATGAAAGGAAGTTACACAAACAGTTACAAAGACACACACATACGCTCAGTCAGAAAACATCTTAATGTTCCGCTGTTAAAAATCAAAAGACAAGCAGGGCTGAGGTGACAAACACATTATTTCCATCTCAAAGTACCTGTTAACATCATCTCACATTAAATCAGAACACTCATTCAATGCTTTTTAGGTTTGTTGTCGTGTTAAATATGTACCTTTGACTGTCTTTGTGAAGAAGAAAAAGCACAATATGGTAATGACTCAGAAAGGGATACAACTGGAAGCTGTTTACATGCTGAATGTACACCAGTCAAACCAGCTGCTTAATACTGTGTAGGTCCACTTTGTGCCTCCATAACCTCCCTGACCTGTCATGGCATTGACCCCAGAAGACTTCCTGTGGTATTAGACACCAAGAAGCAGCACATCCTTTAAAGGAGTAGAAGACCCATGGTCCAAAATACCGTATTTTCCAGACTATTGAGTGCACCTGTCTATAAGCTGCTATTGAATTTATTCGAACAGTTTCATGTGGTCCACTCTGACTGGGTCTGATGTGACGAGGCTAAATGTAGCTTGCTAGCTTGTAAAACGCTAACGAGCTTCGTGCCGCCGATACATGAGCCACACCGGTGGTCTACCCATTCACTTTCTTCCCATCGCCATATTGTTACTATTCCCCAGGTAAAAGTGGAGTGAGGTAAAAGATAGCATCATCAGACCATGGACTGGTGGCTGTCCACGTCCAAGGTACTGGTGAGGTGCCCTTGAGCAAGGCACTGACCCCCCAACTGCTCCAGACACATCGGAGAATGGAGGCGTGTTAGAGCCCGATATGTAACAATAACCTGAAATTTAATAACTGGTTGATAATGTAACAAAAGTGCAGAACCCGAAATGTAATTAAAAAAAATCAGATTAAAAAATGTAATAAAACCCAAAGTGTAACAACTGGTCAGTAATGTAACAAGATGCTGAGCCCAAATTGTAAAAACTTCTTACATTTCGGGGTTGTTATTACATTTTTTTGTAACAATTCAGGTTATTGTTACATTTCAGGTCATTGTTACATATCAGGCTTTAACGCCTTTGCTCTGTGGACTCTCCACCAATGTTATGGGCCCCCAATATATGTATGCATGTATGTGTGAATTGTTTAGGGGCCTGTGTATCAGAGTGTAAATGTAATTTTGTGTGTGTACCTGCCTGAACAATGACAAATAAACTTAAAGGAAAAGGAAAGAAAAAAGACCCACTGTAGGAGTTTCCAGTGGTGGACAGAGGTCTACTGCTAACACCATTCAATCGTAGCAACATAAAGGTTTTCTTTGGGATCAGATCACACGGTCCAGCCTTCAACTCTCAATGATGATTATCAGTGAAATTCTGGCGTCCAGGACCAGTTCATTAGTTTTCCTTCCTTGGACCACTTCCTGTTGTTTTGGAGATGCTCTGACCCAGTCGAGTAAACACCACAATCTGCTTCTCATCAAAGTCGCTCCCACCATAACGTTTTCCACTTTTCCATCAACTTCAAGAACCAACTGCTCACTTGCTGCCTCAAATATCCCACGTCCTGACAGGTGCCACGGTAACCAGATGATCAATGGTATTCTGTTGTGTATATCTATTATCTCCCTGGGTGAGTTTCCCTGTAGAAAGTGCAGGAATGAGTTCAATGTGCTTGCAGCTTCCTAATGCACCTTAAAATGGAACAAATTAGGAGAATAGACAAAATTAGAGTCCCTCGACTCAGATAAATAGCACCGTCTCGCCGTTCTTGTTTTTAAAGAAAGCGTCTGATATCTTTTCAGCGCGTTTCCTTTTGCCTCGCTGGATGTTAAATGATTCATTTTTTAATCTGCGGTCTGTTTCACTTTTTGTAATTCTTTATTTATTTGTCCTCGCACACTGGGATCAGCTGCGGATTAAAGCTCCGGCCCCAGTTTGTTACCCTGTATAAATCATGGATATTTAATCATGTTGGAGCAGTGGTTCTTCAGCTGTGGGTCCTGTGAACACTCGGCTCTGTGGTCCTCCAGGGTACAGTCGGCACTGTAGTGAGTCTGCTGTGTTTCATTGTTGTTTCTTTCTCACAATCACAGCAGCACTGCAGAGTTTCCCTTGGTTTTTTTTTCCTTATTTGAAAATTCTTCAAGATGAAATTTTCTGTATCTCATTTTGTTAAAGGAGACATATTATACTGGGTTTCAGGGACAGTTTAAATAAGTCTTATACGCCTCTAGAACATGACTGTGAAGGTTCTTGGTGAAACTCCACTTCCATCCTGTATTTCAGTCTGCCTCAAAAATACTCTGTATCACCTCTGCTGAGAACAAGCTGTTATGAGGTGCCTGTCACTTTAAGACGTTCCCCTCCGTTGCTCTGCACTGACATAATGACACCATCGCTGTAACCAGGAAACCAGCGCAACACGAGGAATCGTAAATGAGACAAATCCACTCCGCTGTGAGGCTGGCAGCCTGTGTAACGAAATGTGTGTGTTTTACAAGTCAATCCGAGTTTTGGCTGCACTCATGTCGCGGCTACACTGCTCTTGTAACGTAGAAATCCAAGAAGGAGGATCCTACGCTTCCAACGCTGTGGGAGAAAACGTGGGATACTCTGCAGGGATTGGCTAATGCAGCACCTGTCAGACACTGTCAGAGGCCGTCTGCTCGACTGTTACATCACAGTAGAGCAGAATCCAGAGCGGCTTGTTTTACCACAGGTATTTCTCTTTAACAGCTCACACAACGAGGTGGTTTTAAAATCTCACAGTCAGCGGACTTGGAGGCAGCCACATACCAACAAGTTCATATAAAAGACATTAAAAAGTGGATTTTCCATAATATGTCCCCTTTAAGATGTTTTTCGTACATTTTTGTCTGAACATTGTTGACACAGTGAAGTCATTTCACAAGCTGAAAGGAAAAAGTCATCAATCAAGTACTCAAATCATGTGACTTATTGCCAAAATTAAAAAATAATCTTTTTTTACTAAAGTAAATGTATAAACTTCACAGTTAAACAACTCTGGAAGAACTTCCATCTTTCTTAAAAAAAACCCGAAGTATCTGCAAATGATTTGAGGGTCTTTTTCAGGACACTGACTCTCTCTCACTCTCGTTTCCTTCCACATCTGTTGATATTGAAATGTGCCGTCCCTGCTTGAGGAAAGGATGGTGCATTCAGGGTGCCTCACAAATACAGGAGCGAAGGAAATAATGGCTTTAACGAAACAATGTATTGCGAGTTCAGTAGTTAATTGTACCCCAAAGCTATCGGTGCATCGCAAACATTTGTACTTCACCACCGATTTGAACTGGTGAATCTCTCCATCTCTGATAGACACAGTACTATGGCACCAGTATATTTCTATTTAGCTCTTTCACAAGCTGTAGGGGGAAATCAGCATCATGCAGGTTGTACTTTGAGTCACAATCTAGTCCTCAGATCACGTAACTTCATGCTAACAGAAATATACTCATATCTTGTATTAGAATTTGCAATGACATGTCCTGAAGGTTATTATTTATTATATTTTGGGAAGACTTTGTAGTAGAAAATCATGTTTTTATATGCTCCTCAGATAATTCAAAGGGGTATATCTAACAAAATCTTTCCTTTTAATTTTAATAATAATAACAAAATTAAAGAGCAAGCTAATTAACTGTTCGTAAGGACTTTTAAAAGTTGACTGTAAAACTACATAAACAGGAGAAACAGATACATCTGATTCCCTTAAATGAAAAAAAAGGATCCTGGGAGATGGGAAAATAAGTCAACAAACTGGGTCACTTCAGGATAGATACACTAGAAAATGGTTTTTAATTAGTTTTCCCAAATCCGTATTTGCCAAATTAAGGGTTAAAGTAAACAGGATACACAGTGCATAGGTCTTTTGTCATATTACTGGAGAAGAACAAGTTGTAAGTGATAAATATTAAAGTAACACAGTTGCACATCTCTGATCTAGAAGTAAAACACAGGTGTTTACAATACCATCAACAAATTGGGTAAATGAGTGAAAACACAACAGCTAGCAAACATACCTGGTGAACAGAGTTTATAATACAGGCACAAAAACAGTAACCAGCGTGGATTAAGCTGTTCAGATACAGCGATATCGAATTATCAGACTATATTAAACCTGCAATAACTGATAACTAGCCAACACTAGCACATTGGGAGGCCTGGGAGATGCAGCTTTAATATTCACTCTTGTTTGTATCCTTGTTTTTGCCTACCCCCAAGTCCCGGTGTGGGTCTTTCTTCTGCTAAACTGCTGCTACACATTATTAACTTGCTTGTTGCTAAATATATCACTCTGCTGATAAGGTAACATACACAACAATTTGCTTTTTAGTTGTGTAATCTGACATTATGAGAGAAGATAAAAGTAAAAGTGGCAGATTAGAAAACCACAACAATGTGCTGAGGAAGGTTGATATGGTATCTGTGGGTTCACCCCAACAACTGACACCTGTCTTAATACATGTGTGATTTATTTTGATTAAAAACTGCAGCAGTTTTAAAGATGCCAGACAATTTGTTCCAATTTTCCTAAACTATGTATCCATATATATCCAAATAACAGCATTTCATACATACCACAAACATATGATTTTGACTTTTTATTCCACTATAACAGATATTCCATGAAAATATGTGGACACTGATTAAATAAGATACACACCTTTGATATCACTCAGTATAGGTCTCCAAACAAAACTATAGCTCATGTATTTTTCTTGTTTTTATGTTAAGTTGTGGACAGTGTATCCTCCAGGAACACTGAATACCAAAGTGGTAAAAAGGTAATTTATTATTTTTCAACAAGAACGTACAATAACCCTTAAAAAACAAATTGTGCCCTAACTACAATGAATAACAACACTTAATACATGGCCCGTGTCTTTGGCACACACATGGAAACACATATGTTGCACACATGTACCTGCATCTCAGCTGATTGTATCCCCCAGAGATACAACCACTATTTAAGGGTTGATAGTGTGTAAAGTCTGATCAGCTGTTTCTTTGTGGGGCTGCTGTCACTCACCACGTCGTAGTGGCCGTGCTGCGCCGCCAGGTGAAGAGGAATCTGTCCTTCATCCGATTGGCCATTGACAGACGAACCCGACTTCAGCAGCATCTTCATAGGCTCCGCCTTCCCCTGCCAGGCGGCGTAGTGCAGCGGCCGCATACCTGCACACACACACAGAGGACATCACATCCATCACACTCTGAGCTGTGTATCGTGTCACTGATTGATGTGTATGAGGGTGACACACAGTTTATCTCCTCGCCCTCTGGTTTGTTTTGTACATATATTTGTTTTTCTCGCCTCTCACCTTTCTGGTCTCTGATGTCGACAGCGGCCTGCGACTCCAGCAGCAGAGAGATAAGCTCCAGGTTCCCATTGAGAGCAGCATGATGCAGTGGAGAAAACCTGCGGTACACACACAAACACACACGTGTATGAGGGTTACACTTCCAGCCCATTACCTCACCATTCATTTATCCACGTGTGAATGCAAGTGCACACTGTACGGTGTTCATTACACGTTTCTTGTTCTTATTGACACAGTTTGTGGCACATAACTCTTCCTGTGGCTTTGAGGAAACTGTGTGAAGGTGCGTGTGTGTAGGTTGTGTGTGTGTGTGTTTGTGTGTGTGTGAGAAGGTTGAGTGGAAGATGTGTGGAATAAGGAGGTTGTATGAAGGTTGGGTCTAATATGGAGATTGTGTGGAGGTTGTGTGTCCCTTACACCGAACACACACACACACACACATACACATCAACACAGCAACCAAACATCAACAGCTACATCAACACCCTCAAAATGTCTTTGAGAAACCTTCAAGCCTGGGTTGCTTTTCAGATCAACAACCATGTAAAAACCAGACCCCACACACACACACACACACACACACACACACACACACACACACACACACGTGAACAAACACACACACAGGTCAGTGATAATGGCAAGGCTTAGCATGACAAATAGATGTAACAGCAGAGGATTAGGGACCAAACATCTGATGTGAATCTACTTCGGAGCTGCAGAGCAAACCGGGGGAGGGATGTGATGCTGATGTGATGTATGCACATGAGGAAAGGTGTTATGTAAAGGATGCAGCAACTATGTGTGTGTGTGTGTGTGTGTGTGTGTTTGTGTGTGTGTGTGAGAGAGAGAAGCTGGAGGCGGTGATGAGGGTGATGTGTCAGAAACAAACCAGGAAGAGAAAGCCTCACATGACCTGAGGACAGGGACCGGCGAACACAATTGAAAGTGAAAGAGAAATCTGTTTCCTCCCAGCACACACCTTGTATCTGACTCACATCGTGTCTCCCTGCTCCTCTGCATGATTTGCTGTTTGCTGTCAAACACTGCCACACACAGCTTAATGAGGGCTCCTCCTACACTGTTGCCATGACGAATCGTGAAACGAAGCTTGCAAAAAGTAGCCCTCTCCACCCCGCAGGTCCCCGTGCACAGACCGAACCGCGGCTGTTGTTATTAAAAACACAACTAGAAGTCTGCACGCCACATCCAGGGGAGAGAGGCCGCTCGGTGCTAATAAACTTTTACACTGGGTTCAGAATCGTCACTGTTATGAGGAGGGAAGGTTTAGAGTAAAAAAAGTAAAAAGTTCAGTTTTTTCCTGGAGATTTTAAAATTGTCTCTGTGTCCTGCTGATGGCCCCGCAGAGACTTATTGTATTTCAGAAATTGCCTCGTGTCTCTTATCCGTGAAGCCCAAGATTTATTTAGGCCTCACAGGTGTGGAGCTGTTACTGACTGAATATAGGTTCAGGTGGAAGTTTGGAAAATGAACCTTGAGCTTGAAAGCTTTTTTAATTATGAAAAAATTAACACATTAAAAAAAAATCATGCATTTAATCACAGTTTGCATTTCAAACAACGCAGAATGTTTGTCAGTGCATGATTTCCTGGTACACGATTACACTGATGCACATGTCAGAGCTCAGCTAATGGCCACCAAAACTCAGATGCAAGTGCAATTTCAGCCTGTCACATGACCATTTATATTTCTGGTTGTTTTAACAGAAAACGAAAGAAGTAGAAATTGCACTTTATGTTGAATTGTTGTTGTTTTTTACCATTTAAAGTCAATACTGTTCTGAATAAAGTATTTGAAGTACTTAAAATGGTACTTTAACTTTACATCATGGATTGAAATGCAATTAAATGCATTTTTCCAGACATTAAAAGAGCTTGAGTTTGTCATATTCACATCTGTGTCTATTATTTGATTCAGTCGTTCACTAAAGACAACCGCTGGTGAAAGATGCATGGTGCACACAAGGCGGATGCACAGCAGGTTTTCTGCACATCGGGATTACAGCGGACGCACTCACAACGTACAAAATCAAACGCACGTAGCAAGTGCACAACTATGCACCTGCTTCAAGAGTGCCACATGTCTTCAGTATTACCTCTACAAAGCAGGCACATCCAAAATCTCATTCGAGGACATCTCACGTCACCCCTGAGCTCTGCAAGACGAAGCCTTTGCAACTGTTTTTTTAACCTCTCCGACCTCCACGACTCTCAAAAAGCGCAGGGGATTCTTGAGTTTGTGCACCTGTTTAGGACCGAGGCTGAAACCCTGGCTCCAGAGAGCGGCTTTCACATTTTAATGCTGAGGTAGCGGCTTGAATTTGGTGGCGCTGCTTGTTAATGACAGTAACATCGAAAAACTTAAAGAAGAGAATAATTTGGAAGTTGAGGAGGAATCTGTGATTTCAGGTACTGACTGACCATTTCATGAAAAGTTTGAGAAGAAAAAAATCATTTAAAAACAAAATAACAGGAAAAAGCAACTAAGTGTCAGTCATTGTTGCCATAGAAACAAAAACATGAAGATCCCACACTTGGAAGAGGTGGTGGACGCAATTTCAATTGGTTGTAATCTTGATTTACTTTAGACTTACCCTTTGCTTCTGACTAACTTTAAAACTAGTTGAAGACTCAGTGAGCTAATTGAAGCATCTCTGTTGTACCTGTATTAGCACTGCATCTGGCTGGATATACTGGTGTGATATTATTCTTACACTAGGGGAAAGAGTTTGGAAATACTCAGCTCTATATTCCAGTGATTGATCTGAAATTTGCACTTCAGGGATCATTTTGGTATTTCTCACTTTCTGGTGATCAGACTGCTTTTTTATTATTTTGCATTCCTCTGTACTCTGTTGTGGAGAAAGAAGTGAAGAGAGTGAAAATAAATTCCTGTTTTTCATTATCTCTGACCTTCTTGTGAATGATAACACATTCAAATTAAATGCATCCTCATTTTTTTTTATCATTCAGCTCCTCGAACAAACCCCACCTCCTCCTCCTCCTCCTCCTCCCACAGACCGGGGGGTTTTCCTTGATCTTACTCTTGGAGCTGCTGCAATCCATCATCATTAAAAAGGTTGAATAATGCTCCAAACAAGGCCTCACAGAGCACCTGTGAAATCAATATCATATTTTCTAGTTTAGTTTAGTTTAGTTTAGTTTATTTATTTATTTCGAACAAATTAAAATAAATAAAAACAAAAGGTCGAGTGAAAGAAAAAAAAATAAATAAATAAGAGGATCTGTTCGAAAAGGAGCAGGGAGAAGCACAAACTTATTAGATCCTGCCCCTATGTCACACCATATTAATTGCAATGCCATGATTTAAATGTGATACATGTCCCAAACACAACAATTCCAAGACAACATTTACACCGAAGCAATCCACAACACCACACAACGTACAATCCCACCCCACAGCTTACGTACACAAACTCCATCACAAAAAGAAAAAAGGAATAAAAAATAAAAATGCCAGTAAATGATTACCGGAACTATCTCCCTAAGTATATTTGCACATATACACCCACACGCTTGTTCGCCCACATACACACACCTTCGCCCACACACTTACACATAAGCATACAACAACCCTATGCACTGATGTACACACACAACTGCGCACACCCACACTCACATCCCACAACAACCAATGGATGTACAACAGTACAACATACATCGCAATAATCAGTCAAGATAT
>OOFC01047335.1:3277-14034 GCA_900323345.1 Pseudochromis fuscus
CGTGTGTGTGTGTGTGTGTGTGTGTGTGTGTGTGGGTGTGTGTGTGTGTGTATGTGTGTGTGTGTGTGTGTGTGTAGAAACTGAGCTGTGAATGGGGATGAGGCGTGAATAGCTTTTTATGACAATTTCAGTCTATCACAGTCTGACACACATGTGTAAGGCAACACATCCATTTACACATCAGCCAAGATGTTCCACAGCAAAAAGTACTTGCTAATTACTCTCATTATGTAGATGTTTGACAAAGCTTTTTGTTGCTGTATGACAGTGTTGCAGTGGGAGAGATTTTTTATTTTTTTTAGGCTAAAGTGAAAAAGTTTTTTTAACTTTTGGCTCACAATAGCCAATTAACAAATAAGTTTCAGTATGCAATAGTCATATGGATTTGTGGGTATTTTTGAAGGTCCCTCAACACTCATATGAAGTAAAGTGTGTTCCTTTAAAAGGTTTCCTTGTATGAAAGAGCTAGATATCAACATTGTCAACAAGGAAAGTTAGTATTAACAGTGACTGTGTAGGCTGCACAAAAACTTTTTTACTGTAATAATTGGACAACTGTCAGCTAGCCTACTGGTTAACATAAGATATTCATTTCAAGCTAGTAGCCAGACTACACAAGCAGTTGCAGTTAGTAAGAATGATCTGTATGTGTATAGCATAGACTGTATATAGAATGGATGGACATCACCTGTGTCACCTGTTTTTTGGTGTTTTTTGTTTGTTTTTTTTTACAACCAGAAGTGACCATATTTGGATATGTAAGGAGGAGTAAGGAGGAGGGTCTGACCCTTGAACCTGAAGACACAGCCCAATGTGTATGAGACTGGAGTTCAGGTCTGGTCTCATTGGAGAGACCATTTGCACTTTCTGCATTGGTTTCTCTTTTGAGACGCAGTTGTCTATATATAAAATCAATGGTCTGTATAATGTGCTAACTCTAGCTAGCTAACATGATAATTTGAAATGGCACATAGTAGCACAAAAAATAGTTTTTAACGTAGGATTAGACTACATTCCCGCTGTTACTTAGCGTAAGTAAAAAGCACTCGGGTTGCAATGTGCAATTAGTGCAATTGGTCGACATTGTTGACAATAGTCGACAATCAAAATAGTCACACACAAATTAAGTTCTTGACTATTGTTGTTTTTCCGAAGGAGTGAGACATCTTTCTTCCTTCCTATCTCTGCTCAGAGTTGTACAGTAGCATCCAGCAGTAAGTGGTGGCCGATGCTGAATACAGTAAAGTATTACTTCCCTCTCTTTGTTTAGAAAAAAAATTGACACAGTTTTATTTATTTTTAGTTTAAATCAATACTGAACACTGTCCCTGTCCTTGGAGAAGAAATTTGACTTTTTTTTTTACTTTTTGTATCAGTTGGAGCTGATATCAGCAGCAAAGTTGATTGAAAGTTGATGTCTTTTTGAATCAAATATCAATCTTTCTTGTCTTTATTGTATATTTTGCACTACTTTTTGCAATATTGAACATTTTCCCACTTATCTTGCCTGCACAAAATTATCTCTTAGTCATTCCTTCTGGTGTGTTTCTTACTCCCTGTGTCCACATACTTTCTACCACCTTGAAATTTCATTAAAACCTGTCTCAGCCAAACAGTATTAGCAGTGAGTTAAAAGGCTGTAAATAAAATGGGCACAGTAAATCTCCATATGTGACACTGACACATATTTTGAGGCTGCGTAGGTGGATGTGAAACGGGAGAAATGCACGTTATCCACAAATCAACCCAGCGATAGTGACACTGTAATGTCAAAGTGATGGATTTAGTATTGCAATGTTTTGATGGGGTTTTGATTGTTATTTTTGTGCGTGTGACAAAAATGAATGTGAAACGTGGGAGATCCCTGAGGTTAACCTTCGCCTTTCGCTCCACTGTGGATCCCACTCTGGAGAAGTATGTTAACAATTCTGTGGTTGGAAACTCAGTGTTTTGTTCAAGGTCACTCTGGAAGCTACACTGTCCATCGTGTCATGCTGTCCTCTCTCTGGACCATCCCGGTGCCAAAAACAAAGTGATGCATTCAGGATGATCATTTTGCTGGAAGCTGTTTTCTCAGTCGGCCCACATATTTTTACCCAGTGATCCTGCCACAGCCCGGACGTTCCCAGTGTCAGGGTCTCCCAGCTCTGTCCTGGATGTTTAGGAATGGCCATAAATCAGATCCATCTGGGAGCTTTGGAGGATGGGAGTTAGTCGCTGGCTGTGCATCAGGATTCCCACTGGACTGAAAGCCACCTATGTCAACAGCTGGCATCCCCACACCTCAAACACACTCACACACATTTGCATGCACCTGAAAAAAGGAGAGTCAATAAACATAAAGCCCCAGAGGTTAAAGTGTCAGAGCTGTTCTTCAAATACTCTGCCAATGAAAAACAGATGAGAGGCTGTTACCTCAGTTTAGAGTATTAAAAAATGAATTACTCATTGTGTCAAAATGTGACTCATATTTTTAAACTAATGCTGTAATTGCTGGGTTTTAGATGCTTGCTCAGATTTTTATAATCACATATATTTACATACAACATTTCCATCCATCAATTGATTTTATTCACACATTACTACTGTATTCACTCTTTGTAGTGTTGTAGTACTTGAGACCGGTCTTGAGACCACTTTTTAAGGGTCTCGGTCTCGTCTCAGAATCAAAGGCATTTTTACTCGGCCTTGCCTCGGTCTCGCACAGGGTGGACTTTTTGATCAAGACCTGTCAAGACCAGGCCAGCACTACTGTGATAAGTGAGACCTACCTTCCCAGTGTCATACGGTGTTTGTGACACCCAGAGTGACATGCCCTCCACTTGCAGATCCTAGGAAAGTTAGTTTTTGTTGCTGTTGCATTTATGTAAAAGTAAATTTAATTTTAAAAAACAATACTGGTCATTTGGTTCTGTTTTGTTGTGATTTTTCTTTGACTCTTGTGGTGCTTTTACACATTTACTAACCCTTACACAGGCAAAAAAAGTACCTGGAACTTACAGGTACAATTTTTCGTACCTCCTCTCCTGCGGTTCCAAAAAAAGTACCCGGTCAGGTCGAAGCAGGTACTAAAATCGGATACATCGCATCGGATGGTCGGAATCATCACTGCGTCGTTGCGTCATCACTTTGCGCCACGTAATCTGTCCCCGCAAACAACACCATTTTTAAATGTTCGGCAAACTGTGCAGACGCGTTTGAAATAACAACAAGAAGAGAAATGGCATCTGTTAGAAATCCTGCCCCATGGACTCAGGACGAGGTGCAAACGTTTCTGTCATTAGTCGCCGATGAGAAAATTCAGTGGGAGCTGGACAGCGCAGTCAGAAACGAAAGAATCGCATAAAAGATGACGTCACGAATGACGACCAGCTACACGGAGGAGGGACTATCCTCAGCAATGTAAATGCAACCGAGGCGGGCCAATCCTGAGCGATCCGAGGCAAAGCAAAGTGTGTACGTACCAGTGTAAATGCGCCACTGGTGTTGTCTCGGTTTTGATTTCTAAATGTCTCGGTCTCGTCTCAGTCTCGACCTACAAAAGTCTTGGTCTTGTCACGAGCTCGATACTCTCTAGTCTTGACAATGTCTTGGTCTCGGTTGGTACGGTCTTGACTACAATACAAAACTCTTTGTCTACTTAAGAGACATCCTGGACAGGGCACCAGATATTACAGGACTGATGCAGACAGATGGTCAAATATTCACATATGTGGGTCATTAAGAGTTTCCATTTGAGCTAACTAGCACTGAAACCACACACACAAAAGAAGAGCAGCCCATCACTTCTGTATTTGAATAAAGAGTTTATTTACTGTGAGACAGCAGACCTGACTACTGCAGACTCACAGGTGTATTCACGCATAATAAAGAGATTTGCTAAATAAATTTTTTTGAAAAAAAAATGCTTCGTATATCAAATAAGAGAACATGTGTATAGATGGAGAGAGGTGTTTTAAGTACACCTTCAGGTTGTCGCCTTGAGTTATTCTCCTGGAGGAGAAGCAATAACTTCCTGCTGCCGCTAACATTTCCTGACTCCATTCAACCAGAATACCTGGAAAAAAAACAAATGTGGGTGTGTGCAAGATAAAATTAGACTTTATTGAACCCAGAGGGGAAATTCACTTGAAACTTCAATATCCCCTTGTAGATTTATTCAGCTTAGTCGCATCTGAAAATCAGATAAATGAGACAAGGTGGGAAACTTCAACCCAGGAACTCTGGCTCCAATTGACTTCAATTAAAAAAATCCTCATTTCCGATCCTGAAATAATCAGTCAATATATTTTTTTCCACAAGTCATTCGGATGTCATTAGATGTTAATCATTTTTATCAGTGATCTGGTCCATCTGAAAAAGAAAACGAAGCAAATATGAGGCTCCAAAAGGACTGTTTCAGGATGTGGTTAGTTTGATTGACAGGTCTGGTCTCCAATGACACCAACCCTGAATTTTGAGTCTCATATTGGACAGTGTCTTCAGGTTCAAGGGTCAGACCCGCCTCCTCACTCCTCCCTTCATATCCAAATATGGCTCAAAAAACAACAACATGGCGAGATTCAAATACCAAACTCCTGCTTTCAAAATATGAGTCTGTGAACCAGTGAGTGACACCATGTTAACTTTGTCCACTGAATGAATTAAAAAAGGAAACACAGGTTTAAAATCACTGTAGAAAAGGTTGGTACCTGGCAGACAGACCTGCACCTGTCTAACTTTACCAGCTCAGTCAAACTAGCATGAATCTGCATGGAGAGGATGCTGAAGACTGTTGGTATATCTAAGTCATGCACAGATCACTGCTGCTGGTGCATAATAAATACACCACAGTCGATCCAGGGAAAAGTGATTGTGTTTTGGACTTCTCTTGAACACGATTGAATAAATTACACTGGTGAAAATACCAGTTCTGACTCACATTATATTGTGTTGAAAGTTGTGCAGCAGTTACTTACTTTCTGTTTTAACAGCATTAGCGGCAGTATACAGCAGGCCTGCAGAAAGTAGGACTTTAATGGCGGCTGTATTTGTTTATCCCCTTTATCTGCTGATGCCGTTGCCTCGCCATGACCCTTTGAGTTCCTCAAAAACCTCTGGCTGGGCCTTTTGGTGCCCATCCCAGGCCCACAGGGGTGTTATGTGTCCAAGCTAAAGCCACCTCTCTGTTTGACCTCACTCTGCCTGCCTGCCTGCCTGCCTGCCTGCCTTCCCGGGCTTTAATCCTGATCAAGCATGTCTAGACCTCTCATTACCAGCACATAATCAGGGGGCAGGGGAAGGACGGGGCGATGGGGCCGGAGGGAGCTGGATGGTGGGAGGAGAGGAGCAGAAGATGCAGAGAAAGTGACCCTGACAGTGACCCTCACATTCATTTCAGTGTTTACTCTCTCGGTAAACAGACAGACTATACAGAGAGTCAATACACAGGACGGAAGAAGGATGGAGGGGGAGACAAGAGGCGGGGGAGACAGAGAGACCAGACGTAAACAGAGGATTACACAGAGAAAGGGAATCCTCAACAAAATGTGTCTTGAACGTCTCAAATTTTTGAAGGGATGTCGCTTGGGTTGAGATGTTCCTGCTTTAAATGGAAACCAGCAACTTTCAACTGGTTTGACATTTCAGGAAATACACCAACACTGTGGTATCCGTCTGCTCAAAATGAGATGGGAGCCACAGGAAAGCTCATCATACCACGAAGGCTTGAATCTCCTAAACTCACTTGAATTCATTTATATCTTCTTCATTTGATTTGGGAATATTTCTTGGCCACCAGCACTGACCCCCTGCAGTTTCTGCTGGTTACTCACCAACAACTATTTTTGCACATTGTTGTCAACAAAGATGCTAATTAGTCAGCTTTAGAGGTGATGGTAATGATTCTCATATTTATGTTAAGCTAAGCTAGTCGTGTCCTAGCAGCTTCATAATTGATGACAAATAAGTGTTTTGTTTTTTTTTTTACCACAGATGCATATAAGAGATGGATGAAGCAACGTGATGTTACCCATTGGTTTGTGGACTGGAACGTTGGTTGTTTGGAGCCAGAAGTGACCATATTTGGATATGGAGGGAGAAGTGAGAAGACCTTTGAAACTGAGGACACTGTCCAATGTGTATGAGACTGGGGTTCACTGGTGAATGAGCCTCCAAACCACCTGTAAATCACTGGAGACCAGACCTGTCAATCAAACTAACCACGCCCCTAAATCCTCCTCTTTTTGGAGCCCAATATCTATTTAATGATTTTGATCTAATGGCATGAGTTTCAGATGGACCAGATCAATAATTGACTTAAACTAAAGACATGAGAATGACTTGTGGGAAAAATGAATTGGCTGAATACTTCTAGACTAAATATGATGACTTTTGAATTGAAGATTTTTGGAGCCAGCCTCTAGTGGCCATCGAGAGTATTGCACTTTTTTCACATTTCTGCATTGGCTTCATTTTTGAGGCTTGGTTGCTTTGTCTATTTTTTATACTGTCTATGATTTTTTACAGGTGAGTTTAGGGGCAATATATTTGGTTATGGTGGTGACATGATGTTGTAATTAAATTACACAAAATAATAAACAAAGAGAAAAATGTTGACTTGTGCGCGTACATATAAATATGCATACGAACAGACCTTTTCCTGGTGACAGTGAAATCAAACAGGAAATATTGACACAGAAAATTAAAGGAAGGAAACATCATTGATGTGAATGGATTTACCATCATGAGCTCAATCCCATTACCACACATACTGAGTGCCTGCTAAGCCATGGCTCCAGTCAGGCAGCTGAGTGTGACATGTTGAGATTACTGAACATGAGTAGATGTGATGAGGGGCTAAACGCATGAACTAATGACATGACGGGCGTCACTGGCCGTCCACAGATGGAAACAACGGCACAAAACCATTAGATAAGACAGCATCTCGGCGGTGTAACAAGCAAATATGGGATGTAGTGTGTGTGTGCGCATGTTGGACGTCTCATAAGTGTCGCGCATGACGCACTGTGCTATGACATGTCTTTCAAGACATCGAGTGCTGTAGCGTGATCCCATACAAAATTCACAACATGGTGGGGTTTTAATCAAGTCTCTGCAGCTGAACTTCTCCTCCCACACTCACGCTCTCACACACAAAACCTCGTCTATATGATCAAAAGGACTGCCTGGAGTCTGCACCTGCATACGGTCCCACACTCCAACACACCGTGCACTATAAATACACAACGAGCTGTGTTAGTATGCAGGTTTCACTATGTTTCTGAAACATTCATGTGGGCCTGCATTTGGTCTCGTCCCAGTCTTCTTCTTCTCTGTTTCCACCCCCTCACCCTCATGTCCTTCGCCTTGCTTCTTCTTTCTTAATCTCCCACCCCTCCCTTTATCCCTCTGCTTCCTTCCCACACTCATAATTTAGATTCCTCTCTTTTAAACACACATATATTCCCCATCTTGTCCCGCTCTCCACAGCCCTCCTAATTACATCTGCATTCGGGTTTTCAATTCTGCGGTGCCGATAGTTTTGCCATCTCCGGCAGCTCTTGAGCGCTTTTCTGCAAATTCCTCGGCTGATTTACATACAGGAGGGCTTAACAGTGATGCTCTAATTGGCTGTCTGGTCTGTATTCAGTGTGCTAATTGCTTGTCTGTGAAAGTGTCCATACAGGGGCAGGCGGACCCCCCATGGGAAGAATTTATCGCCTTAGCTGTCAATCACTGAGGCCCACCCAGACTGCTTCTGTTGCAATACCTCAGACAATAAAAATCCAGGATGGATTAAATGATACTGAATATTCTGTTTGACTACTGATTTCCAATCACAGGTGGAATACAGAATAAGTGGAAAAGTCCTGTATCTGACCTGAGTTTGTTATTGAATCACATTGTAAGATGAAGGCATGATTGAACCTATGAAACCACATATTTACCATGAAGCTAACCAATGATAAAGTCCGATCTCCACCAAATTGTCTTAGATTATAAATGATAAAAGATAGAGATTTTCTTGGATTATAAGGCTCCCAGAGACACAACAACATAACATTTCTGTGTGATTTAGCCCCTTTAATAAAAAACACGCTATTGATTTTCAGTGGCGTGACATGGTGCTAATAGGTAGACTGATGAATGCAACTAGCACAAGAAACATTTCCTGGCTGTAAATACAATAAGCTGTAGGAGACTTTTTTAATCTTATGAGGATTGAAACAGGCTTTCTGTTTGCTGCTCATGTAACTTGGTCATTTTTCATGTTCTGAATCTTCTACTGAACAATCTTAGCAGAACTCAGAAGTGACTTCATTTACTGTGCAGTGACGTGTGATGAGACTCATGGCTGGTGAGGCACTGACTTCATCACAATCAGATTTACATGTGAACCCTACAGAGCAGCTTTATCACCATCTGATTGGCAGCAGTTAATGGGTTATGTTTAAAATCTCATATCAGCTTCTTTAAACACACAAACTGTAGCACACAAAAAAGCACTCTTAATTAAAAAAAACGTTATTATGGTTTTATTATGACATACACAGATGGCTGCACCTGACTTTCTAACTGTAGATCGTAGCTTGTTGTCACTTATGGCGCATTTACACTGGTACCTACTTGCTTCACTTTGGTTTTGGTGCATTTACACTGGCAAAAAAGTACCTGGAACTTGGTACCTGGTGCAACTTTTCGTACCTCCTCTCCTGCGGTTCCACAAAAAGTACCCGGTCAGGTCGGAGCAGGTACTAAAATCTTATTGGTCGGAATCGTCACTGCGTCGTAGCGTCATCACTACGCGGCACGTAATCTGTCTCCACAAATACGCCATTTTTAAATCTTCAGCAAACCGTGCAGACATGTTTGAAATAACAACAAGAAGAGAAATGGCATCTGTTAGAAGTCCTGCCCCATGGACTCAGGACGAGGTGCAAACCTTTCTGTCATTAGTCGCTGATGAGAAAATTCAGCGGGAGATGGACGGAAATGAAAGAATCACATAAAAGATGACATCACGAATGACGGCCAGCTACACGGAGGAGGGACTATCCTCGGCAATGTAAATGCAACCGAGGGAGGCCAATCCCGAGCGATCCGAGGTGAAGCGAAGCGAGTAGGTACCAGTGTAAATGTGCCATTATTCTGCAGCCGAGGAGTCGCAGGAAGGATCCCTGTGCTCACTACTGCACCCTACTGTGAGGGAGGAGAACTGTGTGCCTCATCTACTGCCTCCTCGCAGCCGTTTTATGATTGATCAGCACAAGAAACACGTTACACACATACAGTTGTTGACAAAAAAAAAACACTGTACATTATATACATCAGCAAAACTATGAAGATTTAGTTCATATAGCAAAAATGTTTGAACATTTTAATACTGACATACAGAGAGATAGCAATACAATCTCACTGCATAGCATACCAGCACAGTTAGCTGAGTCATTGTGCAATCCATGGTGAGGTTCAGCTAACTGCTACCGTCACGTTACAGAATTTAAACAGTAAATGTGAAAATTCAGCGATTTTAAATAGAAATAATCTAAAACTGGTGAAGTTAAATGGAAAATAACTTTATAGTACCATTACGAGATAAATATAGCCATTTAATTTATTTTTTCTTTCCATCATGCCTCCCCTGACTGCACATCCCAGTTACTGTGTGTTGTTGCAAATGTCAACATCAACTGTTTTAGGGGAATAATGGCGACAGTAACGGACATACAACTGCTCCCAAAAGTCTAAGTCAGGATTTGAAGTCATTTTGACCAAACATCAGTGAGGTTGTTATCAAAAGATGAAGTGCATCCCTGTTGTTGTATAAGATATAAACCTATGTGTTTCCTCCACTTGTGTTCAAACGGATTCCTCCTTGTTAGCATCACCCTGGTGTTGCCCATGCTCTGCCTGTGATAGCAGGAGTGTTTGTCACTGTACCGGTTGCGTTGTGATAATGTGCCCGAAGAGGCATTCAGGCCGGTGCGCTGTTTACCTTGCAGTTTAAAGTCATTAACATTCTCCTCATTGTTGTGTGCCGCTTCTCAGACGCCGGGCTGCATCTCAATGGGCTTTTCATTGAGACAGTCAGGGAGTCAATTAGCTTATCTGGCTACTGGCAATATCTGCCTTGATGTTGTTGTTGTTGTCCCCGTGCAGGGCCAGCAGGAGGTCCGGTCCGCATGAACTCACAACACTTCCTTTACACGAAGTCACGTCGTCCGCTGATAACACCGGGGCCATCTTAAAAGAGACCTCACACACATGCACTCTGTCGGACGTGCACGCGCACACACATGCACCCACCCCACCCTGTGCACATTCCCCTGGGCTGTAATTGAGAGCAGGGAGGCCCCCAACAGATAAACAAGACCTATTGATTCAGTGTAATTTGACTCAGTGGGTGCTATAATGACATTATAGGACAGGACCGGTGGGCGTGTGCATGCATGTGTGTGTGTGTACGTGAGTGTATGTGCACAGGCGTTTGCTGTAGTGAATGATGACACATTATTCAGCTGTGCCAGGGGAATTTAGCTGATTGGAAAGTGATATAGAAGAGGGCTTGTGAGATGAAGAGACGGAGAGAGAAAGGGAAAGAGAGCGAGGGGGCAAAGTGCCAGTAAAAGAGGGAGAGTGTGTGTGTGTGTGTGTGTGTGTGTGTGTGTGTGTGTGTGTTATAGATGAGCAGCTAGCAGTGTGAAAGGAGGAGTAAATTGCGCTGCTCTCGTGTGTGTTTTTCCACGGGCACACGGCCATAAATACTGTCTATCTGT
>OOFC01047336.1:281-13033 GCA_900323345.1 Pseudochromis fuscus
TATCTATCTATCTATCTATCTGTCTGTCTATCTATCTATCTATCTATCCGTCTATCCATCTATCTATCTATCTGTCTATCTATCTATCTATCTATCTATCTATCTATCTATCTATCTGTCTATCTATCTTCTATCTATCTATCTATCTATCTATCTATCTATCTATCTGTCTATCTGTCTATCTGTCTATCTGTCTATCTGTCTATCTGTCTATCTATCTATCTATCTGTCTATCTATCTATCTGTCTGTCTATCTATCTATCTATCCGTCTATCCATCTATCTATCTATCATCTATCCATCCATCTATCATCTATCCATCTATCATCTATCCATCCATCTATCATCTATCATCCATCCATCCATCTATCATCCATCCATCCATCTATCATCTATCCATCTATCATCTATCCATCCATCTATCATCCATCCATCTATCCATCCATCCATCCATCATCCATCCATCCATCCATCTATCATCCATCCATCCATCTATCATCTATCCATCATCCATCCATCCATCCATCTATCATCTATCCATCCATCCATCTATCATCTATCCATCCATCCATCCATCTATCATCTATCCATCTATCCATCCATCCATCTATCATCTATCCATCCATCCATCTATCAATCTATCCATCCATCCATCTATCATCTATCCATCTATCCATCCATCCATCCATCATCCATCCATCTATCCATCCATCCATCCATCCATCCATCCATCCATCCATCCATCATCCATCCATCATCCATCCATCCATCCATCATCCATCCATCATCCATCCATCATCTATCCATCTATCCATCCATCCATCCATCCATCCATCCATCCATCCTTGGTCACTTCTGGCTCCAAACAATCACCATGGTGATGTTCAAATACCAAACTCCTGATGATGTCATGTCAGCTTTATCCATTCTGTAAACAGTCTATGGATCATACACAGTAGGTAGGCTAATTATTTAGAACCTAACAACATGCAATCAGGTTACATTCGACCCTTTGTTCACCTTTGTCTTCCCTGTGCTTTGAAGGATGTGCACCAGAGCAAACGCCACCTCCTCTTTGCTTTTCACACTCAGCAGCGGCTCCAGAACTGCACACAGTGTTCGGTAGTTGTTGGTAATGTACTCAGCAAACTCCTTGTACAGCTCCATCGGGAGGATGTTCATTGTCTGGTAGCGGGACTTGACACGTAGTGAGGCGTTGATCACTTTGGCACTTCCTACACCACCGCTTTTGGCCAAAACACTGGACTGTATGACTGGGTACCACTGCTCGACAAACTGCCGGCCTGTGATGCTGGATATGGGGATGCTGACAAGGCCAAGGTATGTGCTTTTTTCCTAGATTACACACAAAATATTATTACAGATATATATGTTTAGACAAATAAAGGCAGAAATCACAGAACACATAAAAATCTTTACTTTCCTTACCTTGCGTCTTTTTTTGTCCGTTTCCTTGTAGAGGTGCAAACGAAGGCTACGAATGGTAGGCAAATTGTTAAATTCAAAATGCTCGCCCCAAAAGACGGTGTCGGTCCGGGGTTTGCTGGTGGTGCGTGCATACAGCATGTCGTCCAGACACAGCTCACAATAGTAGCGTTTTTTAGCCGGAAGGTCTCGAGCTTCGATGATCCACAACTTGAGCACATTGTCCACCCGTCTGCTGTTATCCTTAAAGTGAAACGAGGAGTTCTATTACTGAATTATAACAGTCCTTATTCACATTTTGTCCTTGATGTTGCACCCTTCATCACTTTGCTGTGGATCTCATTGAAACTGCTGATCAGTTTCAATTACTGCAATGTTAAAAAATAAAATGTATGGAATTTACCTTGTTAGGTTTGACGGCTCGTTGCAGATTTTCAATCCACTTGTCTCTTTCTGAAGCTGAACGGCAGGCAAAACACTTTGTCCCTGAATTGGTGGTTACCTACAGGTAAAACATTGAGTTTTGGGCACATTCATGATCATGAAATATTCCCAATGTGGTTAAAACTAGCTTATTAACTTGTTAAATGTCTTTCAAATTATTACAGTAATCTTTTATAAATTGTATTATTGTCATTTGTCTAATATTTTCAAGCAATATGTGATAAGTGGCTATGAAGGGGGACATGAGCTGTGAAAAAACAAAGAAAATACATCCACCAGTAGGAAGCTGAAACCACAGAGAAGGAAAAATGGTGAACAACTTAACACACCTCAAAGCAGTACTCTTGTCCTAAAATGCTCGAGTGGACAGGTTTGATTATGGCATCTTCATCCAAAACTAGGTCCAAAGCCTCTGCAGCACTGCTAGGAGAAAGTAGGGACTCGTGGGAGTGGGATTCTTTGAAGCTTTGCATCAACCGTGTCCTGGTGAGAGAAGAAGAGGAAGACATTTTCACAATTCTGATATGATTATATTGGTTTTTCCATATAATACAATATGAGTCACTGCAGCTCAAAAATACTCATTTGACGTTCTTGCCATTTAAGTGTGATTGTTGGAATCTGATCCTTTTATAATGAGTTTATAAAAAAAAGTTAAGACCACCAGATTTTCAGCTCTTGTGCGTGTAGTCTGGTTTATTGACTCGGCTCATGTGACTCACACTGTACGTTAGGAAGTGGTCCACTGAGGCTCAGATCGTGGTGTTGTCTGGAAGTCTGGAGTTACAAAAATAAAAAATGTACTGTTGCTATTGTCTAGTGTGGGGCACAAAGTGTAGCAGCTGGACCTTTGCAGTCTGCAGAAACACTGGAGTGCAGTTCAGAGAGGGGAGGGAGGGAGGGAGGGAGCATGATGGCCTGATCATAGCATAACCTTTAGAAGAGAGCAGTGCTATCAAGCAGCAGAAGAGGTGGAATTGGAAGTAGAAAGGTGAACCATAGCAAAGCGAGGTCAGCGTGCTGCTGGTTGAAAGAAATGGAGTGAGAAAAATCATTTTGTCGCTGAAAGTAGCGTGAAAAGGGGGCAAAGTAAATTAAAACTATTATAGGTACAATTTACAGTGTGTGTGTTACGACCTCAGCCAGTGAGACGCTGTCTGCCCCTTAGGTTCAGTTATACCTTTTCAGGCAAACAGAGACTGAATGTGCACCAGTAAATTGATGTGCCGGCAGACAGAGAGATAAAATACAGAGGGCAATGTGACACTTCTTTCGCCAAAAATACAAATATCAAGCTCGCAGTTTGGTTAAAATATTTTGAGAAATATGATTCCTCTCCTTCTCGCCAAGAGTCAGAGAAAGTTAATATTTCTGTCTTTACATTAAACTCAGATGTGAAGCCAGAGCCAGCAGGTGATTAAACTTTTAGCTTAACAGAAAACAGCAATCAGCAGTAAACAGCTACCTTGGCTTCTAATAAATATAAAAAATATATGTCAAGCTGTTTGTGTAATATTCTCTAAAACTAGCATTGCAGAAAAATAAATGGAAAATGAAGAGTTTATGCATTTGAAAGCAGGTGGTAACTCAGTAAATATAAATATGAAGCCATCACAGAGTATTTTAGTATATAAACACCTACACTGGCTTTATCTGAAGTAACAAAATCTACCTACAGCCCCTCTAAAGCTCATTAATTTACACACTATACAGTCATCAGTCAGTGTCCGTGTGTTGGTCCCCCTCAGCTCTCCAGTTAGGGTCAGCACCCTGAACTCTTTGTCATGTTCCTCAGATAATGTTTGCAGTGTGACAGGGAGCATTATTCTGCTGAGAGGCCTTCGTCATCATCTGTTGTCATGAAGGGATGTACATGGTCTGCAACAATGTTTAGTGAGGTGGTATGTGTCAAACTAACATCTTCATGAAGGCTCAAGGTTTCCCAGCAGACCATCATCAGTGCGTCACACTTTTTTTTCTTCTTCTAGTGCGTCCGACTGCCATTGTCCAGGTCTGACGCTCCGTGGACGGGTGTCAGCGTGGACACCCTGACCGGTCTGCAGACTTATATGCAGCAAGCTGCATTATACTGTGTTCTGACTGCTTTCTATCGTAATCAGAATAAAGGTTTTCAGCAGTTTTTGCTACTTTTATGGGATCAGCACGCACACACATCAATGAGCCTTGGGCGGCCATGGCTTTGTTGCCGGTTCACTGGTTGTGCTTCCGTGGAGACCTGGAGATGCTCTGACCTAGTTGTCTAAGCCATCACAAATCGTCTCTCGTCAAAGTGACTCAGATCCTTACACTGGTCCATGTTTCCTGCTCCTACCACACCAGCTCTGAGAACTAACTGCTCACTCACTGCCTAATATATGCCAATGTCACTTATACCTGTAAGTCTATTATTGTGGCTGATTGGTGTATCTTGATCGTTTAATCTGTGTGAAAACGAACGTAAAAATTACGCCAGGTTGAAGTTTTATGTCATGCTATTTTCATACTTTAGAGGTATGCAGTGATGTGTAGTTTTTACAGCCAGAGAGAGGCAAGCTATGTCCATGCTTTGTAACCTGTGCTATTAACAACAACAACAAATAATAGCTGCTGGGTGCTTTATACAATAAACATGTGGAGCAAATTATCCAAAATGTATAACAATTTCTGCACCAAAAACCTGAAGCTAGCATGCTGCATCATTATTAACACTAGTTTAAAACCCCAGATTGTAAGTAGAAATGGACAATAATAATAATAATGGTTTGGATTTATATGGCGCTTTACTCTGGAAGTCCAGACTCAAAGCGCTCGTACAGAGACCATTATTCATTCACACCCATTCATACCGGTGGTGGTAAGCTAAGCTAGCCACAGCTGCCCTGGGGCAGACTGACGGAGGCGTGGCTGCCAGTTTGCGCCTACGGCCCCTCCGACCACCACCAACCCATTCATCCAACATTCATGCAGGGCAAGGTGGGTAAAGTGTCTTGCCCAAGGACACACCGACAATGACTGGGAGGAGCGGGAATCGAACCACCGACCCTTCGGTTGGTAGACGGCCGTTCTACCACTGAGCCACTGCCGTCCCACAAAGCAAGCAGGGCTCAAACATGAGGCCAATGCAGAAGTAAAAAAATAAATATATATGCAATAATCCTGACAGTGACTAAATAGTGGCTCCAAAAACACTTTGGCTCCAATTGACTTCAATTTAAAAAAAATCGGACTTTCTCACTCATCTTTCCTCAAGTCGTTCTGATGTCATTACGTAAAGATAATTGTTCTGATCAGTGAGCTGGTGGCCCATCTGAAAAAAAAACTAATTTAAGTAGATATTAGGCTTAAAAAAGAGGAAGATTTAGGGGCGTGGTTAGTTTGATTGAAAGGTCTGGTCTCCAATGAGACTAAACCGGAACTCCAGTTTCATACAGAGTGGACAGTGTCCTCTGGTTCAAGGGTCAGAACCACCTCCTCAGTCCTTCCTTCATATTCAAATATGGTCACTACTGGCAAAAAAGCCTAACTCCCGGCTTCAAACACGAGTGATGTCAAACCAACAGGTTCATCCACTCTATGTACAGTCAATGCTTCAAACATACCACAGCAGATGCAGAGAGGGGAGTCTAGAAAAAAAAAAACAGCAGCCTTGAAGAAACACCTAATAATTATGCAGGAAATGAAGAGCACTAATTTAAGGCCAGATCTAATGTTGATCAGAAGTGCAGTGAATCATCTCGTTTGAGGAGCTGACAGTGTCTTCGCAGAATGCAGCACATGAAAAATGCTTTGGTAAACCGACTTGGCAGCAGAGGTAGAGCAGCTGCGTTGGAAAGCTAGAGTGTGAAGTTGGATGCTGTGGGTTTATAGCAAAGTCAACTTAACACTACTGAGTGAATTAAGCGTGTGTGGGCACAACTCAAAGCAGGCTGTGAAGGCAGCTGTCTGAGGCAGCGGTGAACGGCTGTGGTTAGAGGGGAAAGCAACACTGACTGAGGCAGAGAGTCACTTTAACCCCAACACCATTAAGCTTCCCCACCACCACCACCACCCTCAGTGCTGCCTCCACAGACCCCCTTTGGGTTAATATATAATTTGTCTTAACATTTGAACCATATTGAAGTGCACCCGGCATTTTACAACAAAGGATTTTTACATCCTTTGTTAAACGATAGGTTCCTCATCTCTGAGCAGCGGACATCCACACCTGCCCTCAAAATGTCTCTTATGCATCTCCAGTGGTGAGAGGAAAATGTGCTGTCAGCATTACATTTTTTACTTTCTCCCTCTCTATGTCTGCGTATTTCCCATATGCGCGTCGTGACTGGTTTGTGTGAGGACTGCATAAAATTTTGATCACAATGCAAGCAAGAATCCACAGGGATCTGACCTCACTTCAGAATACAAAACAAGAAAACGCTGTCATGAGAACCTCTACAGCTGCAAGCTATTGCATCCCGACCTGATCGGATGATGGAAATTGCACCGTGTCATTCAAAAGATTTTTCAAAATCTATATCGTATGCCAACACGATGCTAATGTTAGCTTTTCCGATCTTTGTACTAATAAAAAAACTACAATAGCCAATTTGTTTGACAATGTTTTGATCCCAGTTAGATCCCACACACATATAAGCCAATAGGCTGGGCTCCAACCTGCCCGGGGCTGTAATCATCTTGAAACAATTCAAGTATTACCAAATGAAAACTCAATAAAAAATACATGAATCCAGAGTAGGAGTAATGATTTAAATAAATGTGCATATAATTATGCTTCTATTGTTTCATCTGTTGAGCAGACAAAAAATTAACTGAACTAACTGGAAACATTTCAAGTGGTGATAACACATCCTCCATTTAACAGAGATCTTTATGTCTTCATTTGTTTTCCCATTCATTTGTAGGAGATCACAGCTTTGACGGCAGCACTGCACTGATTGGATGAATTGCTTTGCGATGCTTTTATTGTCATCACTGAAATGAATATCTGCCGTCACTGCCTGAACGCTGTCTGCAACCATCTGTGAAGGTATCACTGAAGACAGCGTCCTTCATTCAGTGAGGACTTTGCTTTCGTCAGAGTGGCTGATGACCGTCAGAGTGAAGAGATTGATGTGAGCGGCAGTGTGAGATTCACCCACAGTCTCCTTCAGCCACATAAAGACAGAAGAGACTCTTAACAACACAGAAAAGATTTTACTTTTTCATTTTAAAAAGATTAAAGTACGTCCTTCCTGAGGAAATCTTAATGCAAGCATGCAAATATGAATAATAACCTCATAGTCCTGATGCATCTCTTGACAGAAGACAATGGCAGTGTATTTGATCTTATTATGCATCGAGGTCTATCGTGCATATGTAAAGAGTATGATGTCGACATGATGTTTTTTGGGAGCTAATATCCAAAGTGTGGATACAATACTTTTTTCTTTTATTGATCTACTGTCCTGCACCTTGCCTAAATATACAGTGCGTTTGGAAAGTATTCACGCCCCCTCACTTTTTCCCACATCTGTGGTGTTGCAGCTACAAAAATCATTTAAATTCAATTTTTTTCTTCAGCAATCGACACTCAGAACCCCACAATGGTATTTAAAAAAAAAAAGACTGAAATATCGCATGAACATAAGTATTCAGACCCTTTGCTCGGTACTTAGTTGAAGCACCTTCTGCAGCCAATACAGCCTCAAGCCTTCTTGGGAATGATGCCACAAGGTTTCACTCCTGGATTAGGAGGTTTTTTGCCGTTCTCTGCAGATCCTCTCCAGTTCTGTCAGGTTGTATGAGGAACGTCTGTGGACAGCCATTTTCAGGGCTCTCCAGAGGCTCTCCTGTGTTGTGTTGGCTGTGTGTTTGGGGTCACTTTGTCCCAGTCTGAGGTCCTGAGTACTCTGGGCAAGGGTTTCATCCAACATATCTCTGGACTTTGCCGCGTTTATCTTTCAACTTTGACCATGCTCCCTGCAGCTGAGAGACACCCCCACAGCATGATGCTGCCACCACCATGCTTTACTGTTGGGATGGTATTGGGCAAGTGATGAAGCCAAAGAGTTCTTCATTTGTTTCATCAGACCAGAGAATCTTGTTTCTCACAGTGTAGGAGTTATTTAGCTGTTATTATTCTGCCATAAACCCAGATCAGTGGAGGGCAGCAGTGATGGAAGTTTCTCCTATCTCCATACAGGCTCAGCCACAGAGATCATTGGGTTCTTGGTCACCTCTCTCACCGAGGCCCTTCTACCCCGATTGCTCAGTTTGGCCGGGTGGAGTCCTGATCATCCCAAACTTCTTCCATTAATGAATTATAGAGGGCACTATAGAGGCAGCAGAATATTTTTTGTAGCCTTGCCCCAGATCTGTCCCTCACCACAATCCTGTCTCTGAGCTCTTTGGGCCGTTCCTTTGACCTCCTGGCTTGGTTTTTATGCTCTGATGTGCATTGTCAGCTATGAGGCCTTATAGAGACAGGTGTATGCCTTTCCAAATCATGTCCAATAAACTGAATTTAACACTGGTGGACTCCTTTCAAGGTGTAGAAACAACTCAGAGATGATCAAGACAAATGGACAGCACCTGAGTTACTGAATAAATGTCAAAGCAAAGGGTCTGAATTCTTATTTTCATGTGAGCTTTCAGTTTTGTTGTTGTTGTTTTTTTAGAATACATTTCTGTCGGTTGCTGGGGGAAAAATGAATTTTAATGATTTTAGTATAAGGCTGCAAGATTTCAAAATTGAAGGGGGTCTGAATACTTTCCGAATGCACTGCAGATGGCTGAAGTGTTGAACAAGTGGAAATTGAAAGCGAATGTGACTGGATGAAATCAGCGGATCACTTAAGTGAGCTGCTTTAAAGACACAATCCTTCAGTGTCCCGACTGAGACACTGTCTGTTAACATTATGGTCCCACCAGACCACATAAGACTTTAAAAGCAAAATCTCTTAATGTACTGAAATGATCAAGGGTACAAGTTTTTATTTGTAAAATGAAGAAGGTGAAATTTCTTTCTCGAAAAGCTGCATGGTGTCTCTTCACATAGTTGCAGAGACATTTCAGCTTCCACCAAAACACTGTCCAACTGAGACTGTCCTTACTATACCTCAGCGTGAGGTTAAAAATACACAAACAAGAACATTTAACACTTAAAATAAGTGCATAACAATACTATCAGTATCCTCGGTGACATCTGTAACCTTCTCCTTAATACAGTACTCTCTAATTACCCAAACTGCACTATAATTACAGCACACAATCAGCGTGGTCTATACTAATAGGCAGCCTTGAAGCTTGGTATTGACGTTAGCAATGTTCCACTAGCAGCTTAAAAAAAAACGTCTTCACACAGCCTTCACCAGCAGAAGTAAGAGGTTTTCACAGTGAAGAGACTGTGGTGTGAGGTAAGCACAGCCTGCACACTACAATAACATGGAGTGCACAAAGCAGCAGCAAGAATGCATTGGATTTGATGAGTGAGTGAGTGAGTGATGTCCAAAGTGCACAATACAGGTCCATAAATAGGCTTATTAAGGTTACATGTATGTACTTGTATAAAACATGGTGGTATAGAAATATATAATAACAGTGTTTCAGCTGAGGACTGTTCGCTGAGTGTCATCTGTCTCTCCTAATGTTCCCGGGGGCGTTCTGCAATGTCAGGTAGAAAAAAAGCAAAAGGGCAAAAAATGTATTTATCATAATATTAAAAATGTTTATGGCCTCTGCCTTTTTTTTTTATTATTATTATTTCTACCTGCGGTTAGATTGTTCTTGTCCAGGGTTTGTATAGCTTTCCTCTGGATACTCCTGCCACATTCAGTTTACAAGGTGTAGTCATTTCTTTAGGAGACTGATTGTTTGTCTATCTGTTAACAGCAGTGCAGAAAAACTAGTGAACTGATCTCTGATGAATTTATTTGTTTATTTATTTTGTGTGTGAGAGACATAGGATTTCTCCCAACAAATAAATTATTGAAAATTGAAAACTTAGAGGGCAGGTAAAATCCAAAATCCCCAGGAAATCCCCATCTCTTACAATGTTTGAACAAAGATATTATGCCTTAGCGGGCTAGGGTTGGAAACAAACAAAATGAACAAATGATCACATGGAAATATGTGAATGCTTCGTAAAGGTTGCTTACCTTTCTTGATCCGCACTACGAAACCGAGGCAGAATCATTTGTCTGAAGCTGCTGGTCCGGTCTAGTTTGGGTTGACTTTTTGCCCTCTTGATGGAACCCTTCAACCTTCGATTGAGAAAACTCTAAAGATTCAACAAAACATAAAAAAAACAAACAAACAGCAGCACAGTTGTGAGTGCAGCAGGATCCCATCACTGACTTCAGGAACTAGTAGTTTACAAGTGGGCCAAGAACACCAATCAATGTGTTTTCTATGTAAGCTCGGAGTTAACTTCACAGCCTCACTCGGCTTTACTGTACTCACCGGCTGCCTGAAGGGCTGCGGAGTCGTGTTGGGAGGGGTCTCCATGCTCGACTGTCTTACAGAGGCAAAACTTGCCCTGCGAGATTGGTCTGAGAGGAAAGAGTGAAAAAGACAAATATAAGCAAACAGGAAAAAGCGATAAAGAAAAATGCAGCTAAAACTATAATATATCTAACAATTGCTGGTGTGATTTCCTATATCATGAATACCAAATGGTTATAAGTATAAACTGTGCAACTGCTGAGTTCAGTTTATCTTGTTGCTGTATGGTTGCCCATGTGCAAAAGTTTTTTGTGTAATTTTGGTGTCAATTTCAATTGGCAATTTAGGGTAAAGCATCCCCAGCTACGACCATTTGAGCTAATGTCCCATAAAAACATGGGATATCAAATAAATTGTTATAAATCTGGTGCCAAAAACAGATTAAATTTGTCAGAGTTGAAGTGTGTTGGCTTCCAGTACAAAGTGCTCAGACACTCAAGGGAGGTTTTGAAAAAAACATGACACCATGAACACAATTACAAAAAATGTCGGAGCAGAAATTTGATGTTATAATAACAAAAATAAACATACTGTCTTGTGAAAAAACTCACACAATAAATAAAACACACAAGCAGTGTAACAGATCATTTAATTGTAATGTTATTGTTGTAGTAAATTAGAATGTTGCTCGGTTACATAATCACAAAAAAAAAAAAAATGTGTGTTACATTTTTAATTACCTTACTCACAGTTTGTGTCATTTATTACCTTGTTGCTGCTGCTTTGGTCACAAACAGGAAATGAAACAGGTTCAGAGAACAAGACAGAAGATGCACTTTTCACAAGCAAGCTACCAACACAAGGAAGCTCAAGCTGAAGAACAACACCAACAACAACATATACAGCTAGAGCGCCCCCTCCCCCAACAAACCCCACAAACAACAACGGTGTGACGGTCGGACAGACACCTCGCGATGTGTCATTATGACGCAAAACCTGATGTGAGCTATACTGGAAGGAAAACCGACAGGCCAGTGACTCATCTCGAAACCTATGGTCTTTGTCTGACTTTAGACGAGTACAAACTCTGGATGGATCTATAAAAGTATGAGCAACTATCTGTAGGGAATCACATTTAATACTTTCTCTCCATGACTGTGTTGACTAGAGATCAACCGACATGACTTTTTCAGGGCCGATACAGAGGCCGATAGCCGATATTCATTTGTGGTAAAAGTGACAATGTTGGTGTCAACATTCGATATTGTCAGCAGTAATCGGTTGATCCCTCGGTGTTGACCAAGAAAGATGGCAGGAGAGTGAGGATCTGAGATTACTATCCCATGATCCTAGTCTATCTATACTAACAACAGGATGAAAGAACTTTTATTACCAACAGAGCGCAGGCAAACATGTTCAACTAACAACATTTGAAACAAGTAGTGTGACATTATTAATTTTCTTGCTAACCATCTCAGGGCTGTTCCTTTATATTTAATTTACAGATAAAAAAAAAAGCAGTGTGATGTCTCCAAAAACAATAACATATTACCATATTTCCCAGATTGTCAAACCCTTCTTAAGCTTGCAGACTGCATGTGGAAGTGTTATCTACGACAGAGACATTTTGGAGGACAGTGTATATTTTATTCCATCCTCATTCCTCTAAAAATGAATGAAACCCTCTCCTACTTCCTTTGTAATAAAACAGCAGTACAAGGGGTAATGAACCATGTCAGAAAGTAAAATGTGGCCCTTACGTGAAGATGATTTTCAAGCCCAGCTTGTGCAGTAAAGTCACATTTTTATTTTATATTTATGCATCTTTTAAGCTGGTCGTGCAAAACCCGCACCTGCCAGATCTTTTTGAAGGTGCGATAAATGACCACTGATTTGTCCATAGGTTGCTTTCTCAACACTAAAAACGTGACAATGTTTTATGTTGATACTCACTCTGCTGTTCTATTTCTGTCTGCGATTGATCTGTTGGGGCTTTTTTTTTTTTTTAAATTACCCATTACCCAAAGGAGCTGTTTTTTTTCCCTTTGCAACAAAGAATCAAGACACTCTGTCATCCTATGATTTCCTCGCTCCCAAAGCCTGTAAATAGGCTACTCTCCAGGTTCTATTCTGAATCCCAGCTAATTGTTTGGTATCCATGGAAACAACTCCAAGGGCTTCTACTTGAACTGTGGAAGATATTGGCACACAACTGCACAATAAAGATGATGAAAAAAACACTAAGTAACGTGCGGCACAACACCGCACTTCTGCTGACAGACATGTGAGCGCAGTGATCGGACCTATCATCTGGCCACGAGGGGGAATCTGCCTCAACTGGAGGAAATATTCCAGTTTCTTGTTCGTGTCTCATGCGGGGCTGAGACGTAACACTCACTCTCCTCAGAGGCAGAGCTACAGCAAAAAAAAAAAAAAAAAAAA
>OOFC01047336.1:13053-49607 GCA_900323345.1 Pseudochromis fuscus
CGATGTAACGACCCTGCAGAGGAACATTTAGGATATTTCCACCTGCCACTAAAACAGTCACCTGCAACATGAGATGATCTAAGTAAACGTGACATATTAGAACACATGGATGTGTTCACATGGGCTATTCTGAATGTAAATTGCTGTCAGGACGGAGTGTGTGGGTGGCAACAGCCTCTAGCTAACTGTGATACAGAGAGAGAGAAAGACAGAAAGAGGAAGACTGTGAGTGGGTGTTGGAGAAACATACTCAACCTTTAGCATATATGTCTCTATTAATACATATTTGGAAACTTTGCTTTTTTTTAAAATAATTGAATAAAATTAAAACCTTGATTGCAGGACTTTTTTTTCAAGCCGAAAAATAGATGCAGTGTGAAATCATCATTATGAGATATGTAGCCCTGATGAAATGAAACTCATTAACCATAAAATCCAAAGCAGATATTTTCCAAAATATGCACAAAGACTTCTCAATTGAACCCAAGGTGCAATCCTCAAACAACCATTTCCAAAATTACAAATATCCACACACATATCAGTCTCCAGTCTCAGTATAAAGCTGACTGAGTATCATGTGTGATGACACTGGGCTACATTAAACACCTATTCTTCATCAGTTACATTAAACAATTAAATGTTTCTGTCATCAGTTGAATTCATTCAGTTATAGCAGCCAACCACCTCGATCCCTGGTCTCATGCTGCGTTACATAACACGACACCACTTCAAAAACACTGCTACATGGAGCTGCTAGTGGTCACACACCACAGTGGTGCTTTGAGCAGCATGTTACCATACTCACCATGACAATGTAAAAATACTATGCATCAATGTAATTAGCAGTCTAATTAGACACTCATCTTTTTCCTTTATTGAATCTGTTACCCTGTGTCTGTTGTAAATACACAACAAGATACCCTCTGCTAATTAGCGTTAAACCCTATGTACACTGAGGCGTCTTTGGTATTTTAGTCACAAACCTGTGCAGTGGCCTGATGGTGGCGCTTAGATGAAAGGTTACTGGACCGTTACAGTCATTACAATTTATCCACAGGGGGACATGATCATCTGTGGCAAACGTAATCACATTCACTTCAACAGATCAACTGTGGGGAAAAGCCAACAGATCCCCACAGTGAACCAAAGGAATTATCATCTGGAGACAATGAATGGTAGCAGGTAAGAGTCGTGGAGACATTTGAGTTTGACCATTAGACTGTAAATAGAAATGGAACAACCAGCAACCAGGTCTCAAAAGTGAAGCCAATGTGCAAATGCAAAAAAGTGTAATACCGTCGATGGCCAATAGATGCTGACTCCAAAAACTCCACTTGACTTCGGTCTTGAAATACTCAGTTGATACATTTTCCCCCACAAGTCATTCTGATGTCGTTAGCTAAAGTCAGCTCTTCTTAGTAGTGATCTGAAAATCATCTCATCATTAAACAGATATTAGGCTTCAACAGGAGGAATATTTAAGGGTGTGGTTAGTTTGATTGACACTCCAACGAGACCAGACCTGAACTCGAGTCTCATTGGTTAGTGTCCTTGGGTTCAAGGGTGACACCCACCTCCTCACTCCTCCCTTCGTATCCAAATATGGTCATTTCTGCCTCCAAATAACCAACATGGCGACATTCAAAAGTCGAACTCCTTGCTTCAACAAACCAACAGGTGACATCATGTTAGCTTCGTCCCTTCTATGTACAGTCTATGGGGGGATCCAACGCAGTGGACCAACTCGGTCCAATATTGTCAGCCAACAATACAACAATGCTGCCAGCACGACTTGCTTGCTCAATACTGGTATCAGATTGGTACTTTATATCGTCACATACCTCTGAAGACATCCCGTCAGTATCAGGAGAGAGAGGTGGATCTACAATATTACCTTCAATTGTACCCGTTTGTTGGCTTGCAGATGCATTTTATCAAAAATAAGTCCCATGATTCAATGTGAATAAATTTTCACACATATTATAAAAAACTGTTAACAGTAACTCACAGTTTCTATTGTTCAGGATGTTATTTTAGAGTTTGTGTCCTGGAGGAAACAACTATGACTCAAAAGAAAAATACAAGTATGGCTCAGATTCCCACACACAATGATACTGGATTAATATATAGCTTCCAAGGAAGTTTAGCCGAATATAAACACATTGAAGAAAATCCATTGTCCTTGTTTTATCCAACGTAGGATTAAAACTGCTGAAATTCAGTCACTGCATTTATAAAAAGCTTCAGTTTTTGTTTAAAAAAATCAGGACTTGTGCCAGTATGCGTACTTTTGCCAATGCAACTGCATCCCAAACAATAGCACATTTATTCTAAGAAATAAAAGTATCTCTGATGATCTTCTGTATAAAACATCAACATTGTTTATGCAGCAAAATGAGGTGCTGTGCTATTTGACACATTGTTTCTTGTCACCTGTGTGAGGTCTGTTGTATTGTTGACAAAAGCTATAAAGTCTTTTATTTACCTCTTTTGATTTTCTGCATAGAGGGCGGGATCTGACGTAACCGAGAGGAACTAAATGAGCTTTATTATGTTGTGACAGTCCGTAATGGTCATGGTGCATCACAGTTTGTCTTTGGAGTGATGGCGCTTCCACTAATGGATCACACACACACACACACACACACAGGATCTTGTTATGTCTGCTCTGACTCACAGACAGGCCTGCTGGGCCACATGTGGCATTCATGTCATATGGAACGCTCCGTAATTGGTATATTCCAGCTCGTAAATATTGTTCATGTCAACAACCAACCGGTAATTATGTCATGAGAATTTCAGACAGCTCCAAATGTCCATGTTATGAGTCAATATGTCAAGGTGGCCTAATGACTACATGTATTTAATATATTTATATATTTGGACAAACAACTCTTTATGCTTTGATTTACGACCAGTATTTGGTTGAATTTGCTACAGCCTACCTGCTGCTTTTGGATTTACCAAATATTTCCAGTTACCTAGATTATAACTGTATTTCATTTGTATTTAATGAAGCTAACAATGTTATTTACAGACTCCAATTCCTATTCATTTTATTTGTGACTTTTGTGTCTCTATCCATTTTATGTGTAGTGTGAATAGTATTATGTTGCCTCTATTTTACATGCTTCATTGTGTGTGCTTTATGGTTTATTCTAGTTTTTAAGGTTTTTATGCATCTGTAAGTGTCTTTGTTGCTGTGATACATAAGTTTCCCTGAATGACATCAATAAAAAAATATATATAAAGTTGTTCATATGTATTAAAATTGTCTTATAAAGCATAATTTTTTTTCTCTCTTCTAACGCTGCTTAGAAAGGACAAGATGTAATAAATAATGCATTTGTTTATTTAAATGTTCACAGTATTTTGTGGAAAAATCAATCTCCTTACATTACTGTTTTAAGGTATGTGATTGTGATGGAAAATACAAAAATTCTTAATATAATTCAAGTTTTTCTTTGTCTGAAAACTGATTTAAATGAGCCTTAAATATCTCAGCATGTTTAATGTGAAATATGAGACTCTCTCTGTACTGAAAGTAAAAGTTGCATCTTTGTCAGAGGTGCAGCTTTTTTGACTTAGTAAATGTTTACACTTACTATTTTTGGCTGTGTTAGATTTATTTTCCTGAATAACATTGAGTTAATTTGTCCTCTAGGCTAAAAAGCTTTAAGAAAAAATCTTACCATATGTAAACCAGATGGTCACGCTGGATTTTAATACATTTTTGAATAATACAAAGTTGTGTTAAATAACTCTTCAGAGCAAAGACAGATGTTTGTTTACATTCTGATTTGAACAATTTTCAAGTGACTTTAAAGGTTCACACTCATAAGTTTTAGAAAGGAAATATCATTGATAACCGGCCAAAAAAATAAAACAGATACCAGATACAGATGCCACAAGTGGCAAGTAAGAAAATATAATTTGAGTTGTTTGTGTGAACTGGTTCTTCAAGCCGATGTTTAACTCAAGAGGCGGTTGTTAAAGAATTTAAACACTGGCTGCCAAGAGAAGTCTGACTCAAAGACGGTTCATCTGCCATCATGAATTCAAGCAGCGTCACAGCTGTTGAAAAACCACAGACAGAGCAAATGTGTGCGGAAAGTTAAGGCCGTTCATTAACAGTGAGCTGTCAAAACAATCAGCTTGCATGACTGACAGGAAAACCTTGCTGCATCAACTTCATGGCTCTTTGACAGGCCGGCAGCATCGCTCCAGGGGTGGTTTGACACGGTTCAAGTGTGAGCAGTGGTTTACAAAACACAAAATGACACTGGAGAGTGAGACACACACACACTGCCGAGTGTTTAGAGAATCAGAAGCTAGGAGGAATAAACTGGAGTTTTGGTGCTTTTAAATCTACTGGGAAAACCCATTAGGGCTGTTTAGCAGTAAAACACCTTGGAACTGTCTCCCTTATACATGCACATACACTAAAAAGATTGTTGATGATGATTGATGTGTAGGTAAAAATCAAACACTCGGGCTGTTGGGCTCATGCTTAGAAAAGTTGTGCCAAAAACGACACCTCTGACTGTGCTCCGAGCACCTCTGATGCTATGTTTAGAAACAAGCGCTGTAATCAGGTAAATGTAAAACGCACAGAAGAGATGGAGCTGCAGGATTTGAAAGAGGAGGTGGGTGGAGGGGTTGAGGAAGCAGGGGCAGTGTGGGCGCGAGGGAGCCACGGGAAAGAACCTGCGATCGGCTTGAAAACTGACAGATATTTTTGGAGAAGCAGAAGAAGAAGAAGAGAAACACACAAAGAAAGTGACTTCCAACGTGCTGCAATGTAACCACCGTATCTGAAGATGATATATAAATGCCCTCTGAGCGGAGGATGGCGAAAGAACAATAACCTAAATAAACAATCTGAAGTTGCTCTCCATCACGTGTGTTTTCCAGCATTCCTGCCTCTCTCCTGCCTGTCCCTCTGCCTGTGTGTGTGTGTGTGTGTGTGAACTAGCCAAGGGGAGTGTGGCCTAGTTACCATAGGAACATGTTCGCAGCTTGTGCACTGCTCTCTATCAAACTACCTTCATTTTTACTAATGTATTTAGAAGCATTATTGCGATGCTTGTAAATGAGCCGACCCAAATGAAAGAGCCGCGAATGAAATTCTCGACATCAAGCAGCAATTTCAAGCGTGTACACTGACCGTGCCCGGATACTTCCGCACTATCGCACCACATCACAATGTAAAATATGAAAGGTTATTATTATAAAAGGTTCTTCTCAACTAAGACTACCCCACCACCACCCCCCATAGCATCAACCGCCTCCTGTTTGTTTCTTCTAAACATTACTGTGTAATGTTTGAAATGGGAAAAAACTGATTTACACACCGCACTAACTAACAGAAAATTATTTCTCTCCCTGTCCCCGGAGGGAGCAGAAATGGCTGCTTTCATCTGGGGGAGTAGAGAGAGCAGAGTGAGGGAGGAAGACTCGGAGTGTATCAAAGCCGGAGTAAAAGGCAAATGGCGCTATCAAACCTAGAGGATGTCAAAATAAAACTCTGGGAGTGTGACAAAGCAGGGCTCAGAGGGTGAGTGACGCTCCAGCGAAGGATTGAGTGGTAAAAAATCCTCAATATACTGAGGTACTTTTGTAAAGCTTCATAGTGCTGAAAAGGACTGGAAAGCCATGGCAGAGGGGAAAAAAGCAGAGCAGCACAACTGAGGCAATGTTAAACCTTTCATTAGCCATTGGCGACAGCGGTGTCGATGGATTTCAGGAAAAAAAAACAAAAAAAAAAACACCAGACTAAAGGGCGACATATAAATACATATATAACAGAGAAAAGCCTTTTAAGGCCACAACAGACTGGAGCAGGGGCTGAGAAATGACAGTACGCAAAGCTGACAGCGGAGAGGAGAGTTCGAACGGTTGACTCAGCTAAACTGACTCACTTGGGGTTAAAACTCCAGGTCCACCACAGCAAACCTCCGCTTGACCCACCAACCCAAACTGACTCTGATGCGGCAGCCACGTCTTTGAAGATGTGTCCATGCAGCTATATGGCACAGACACAAGTAAAGTTGTTTTTTTAGTTTAGTTTAGACATCAAGGGACTGACAATCACTACACAACACTGACAGACAGAGGATTGGTACAATGAAAAAATACAACAAACTGGAAGACACATTAATATAGAAAACATGAGCAAAAACTGGCGACAAAATTTGATTCAATGTGGTAAAAATCAAACTATAAGAAATGTAAATTTGCAGCGACAATTTCTGTTTAGATAAGGAAATAGTGTCTTTTCTGCTTCTGGAGCTACGTTTAAAACAGCAGTCATCATCGTTGGCTGATCCTTTAGAAAAGCAAATGTTTAAACTGTGCGACTCAAATTTAATATAAATACATGAGAGATACAGTATCAGAGCTACTGCAGAGCACACATTCAGGAAAATGTTTCTATGTCATGAAACATATAGATTTTTGTGCTATAAAACAAAAGGCAGGCAGTTACTTCTACATTGAGACTATCATAGCTGCCCTTTATACAGATGCAAGCTAAATGTCACAATGCTGCTCAACCACAAGCTGCTACTATGATTAATTGATAAGTATTCCTACAGATGCATCAGCGTTTAAAGATCCTCTCCAGGCCTTTTGTTTCTGTTAGAAATATACAAATATACCAGATAATTTGTGTAAAATCCATATTATTTTTCAATTTAATAAAGTTAATTCACCTGTTTATAAATTATTCAAATGACACCTGTGCCTAGAGCCACATAAAAAAATCAATATACTAATATTTTTTCATTCTTCATATGAAACTTCTGAATTCAAGCCAATACAATACAGGCCTTTGATTTAACTCTGTATTGGATCAGGACCACCCTCCACACTAGTTGTGATGCAACCAAATCTGGTTGCAGGTAAATGCCTTAAACTGCAATTTTAGTTACTTAACTGATAAATTTCAAAAACTCTTCTGGTCACATTTTTCAGAACCAGTTTAATGGGTCATGTATGTACAGATACAAGCACTCACATACACGACAAACATGAATACACCTGAATGTGATGTTGGGGAGTAAAACACAGTTATAGACAGTAAATATAGGGGTTACTGACACTATATACATATAAGGCAAAAATACAGTATTTAACAGTATATACATCAAATTGAGATGCTCATCAAAGTGATGGCCTGTGGAAAGAAACTGTTTTTATGTTGCACCGTCCTCTGTAGCGCCCAACAGAGGAGAGGCGATGCAATAGATTGATTGATCCAGGTTGTAATGTCTCTGCAGTGATGCTGCATGTTTGCTAATTCAAATTTAGGCTGAAACTTATAAATACCCAACATTTTTACTGTCATCCAAAGATATGAGAAGATATGTGGACAGTATGTGAGACATTTCTTTATTGTCTTTGGATGTGAGGACGTGTCAGGAGTCAACCACTGATGTTCCAATCATGATATCCGATCATTTCCAAAGGAAGCGTTAGTCACAGCTGTGTTAGACACTACTAGTGAGGCTGCCTACAGAAATCTGAGGAGGCTAAAAGTGTATGAGAACAGATGAATATTGTGTGGTGGTACACTGTCAGTCTGTGCTGAATGAGAAGAGAGGCTCAGGAGGGAGGAGAGTAACCAGAAGGGTAAAAATATCTCTTTTTTTTCTGTTGGTTTGCTCAAAAAATGAGGATGGGAAAGAAATTCATGGCCTGAAGCAACAGAAAACAATTTGAGAAAATTGCAGGACAGGAGCTTATTGACAGCAGTCCCGATGTTTTTTTTTATTTTTATTTTTTTGGGGGGACTGCTGCCTTGGGTTTTTTTGGGGTTTTTTTTTTTTGAACATTCAACCGGGCTGACAAAGCCTTTCTGTCCTTGGCAGCCAGAAAAAGCCCCCTTCGTGCGTTGCGTTGAAGATGGCTGAAGAACAGCAGAATTATGACGGAAACTTGGTGTTGGAGTAGACTCAGCTCTGTGCCGGCTGTCAGGCTCCCGGCTGACAACTGTGACGGAGCGGAAAGGAGTCCAGATTTTCAACAGTTCATGAAGAATTCAGAAAGATTAATACATGTCCACGATTCGAGCCTTTCTATTTCAGCTAACAAAATAAACCCGTGGAGAGATGTATGAGATAGTCATATCTTACATTGAAAGCCATTTCATATGAAGGAGGATGAGGGGGCAATGAGTCAGAGTATGCCGGACGTATCTTTTTCCATCAGGAGTGCAGCACCAGACATTTCATTAACTGAGACGCTTCTCTCCCTCCACTGCATTATGTTTTTTTTTGTTAAGATGGAGAACGGTATGTCAGAGCCCACTGTGTGCAATAACTGTGCAATATAATGAAAATGGTGGCCATCCAGAGCATCCAAACATCAGCTACATGTGCTGCCAGCTGAGATGGAGGAATACTGTCACAGCAATAAATAAATAAAACCACTCGTGCATAATTTGTCTCCTAATCTATTCCTCCAAAAACCCCATGCAGACCAATCTGATTTATCCAAATGGGAGAGATTCACCAAAGTCAAATTTGTTTTTGTAAACTGAGCCAAGTATTTGTTATCAAAGTAAACTGATAGAGATAAAAATAACCCAATTCTTCTTTGACTTTGCTCTGACTTCAGTGAATTAAAGAATCAGATTTTTAATATCCTGTGATAACCAAGAGCTGCAAGAGGCCCCCTATAGTCTGTGCAGGTGTTGAATGTGATGCACCCAGAGAGAGTTAATTAGCGAACTACAGGTATCAGTGGATTCAGTACAAAATGGCCAGGAAGTCTCACTGTCTCTAGAATAACTGACTGTCAATCAAGGAGGTCCTGGCACCGGCTTCACTTGAAGACAGCAGCAGGGTTTTTTTCAGGAATAAAGTTGAATATACTCTCTTACCAATGGTTAATGATGATGTATGTACCGTAATTCAATTGATACAGAGAAAGTGTTGTTTAAAATAAGACACTTTTGTATCAATCAGCAGGTATGCAGGTATGTAACGTGTGATACTTGAGGCCTCACATCCTGCAAACGACTGAGAACTTCTTATGTGGAAACTCTTATCAAACAGCCATCATGCTGAAGCTTGAGGAGGGGGCGGCCTCTGGCTATAGCCATCAGATTTTTACAGTGGTTCAGTTTGGTTTTGTGCCAAATCACCTCAGCAGCTAAAGGATTTTTAGAAGAACACCTCTATCATAACCTGATGAAATAAGATTTAACCAAGACAAGGCATGAAACACATTTCTAATAAATTGTTACTTTGTAAAATCTTGTTCGTTGTGTATGTTACGTGCTACACTTGCTGACTTCATCGCTGTGTCATCAGAGGTCACGCAGCCTGCAATGCATCACCTTAGAAACAAGTTCAGCAACACACAGAATGTAGACACCTGCCTGCACGGCTGTGAGCAGCTCTGGTGAGTTTCAGTCCTGCACTAACAGCTGGTACAAACCCTCCTGCTGCACATCCAGGCTGTGCGGTGCACTCGCAACTTTCACCATCTCAAGACCAAACTGTCACTAACACCAGGTGAATACTTGACTGTGAGATAAATAACAACAGATATCTGTCACGGTCCCCTTCAGCCCACACCTGCATGCAACACTTACCCAATAACACAGGACTTCCTGGAGAAGAAATGTTGACAGCTTAGTTACATCTGTGGATGCAGACTCATCCGGTGGGTTTCCAGGGCACTTGGGGAGGGGGCTGAGGTTCCAAGTTTAGTTGCTTTTTGGGACAAAGGTAGAATCAGTTTGTGCAGACCTGAGAGACGGTTTCCAAATAAAAGGCCAGTGCTGTCCTCTTTGAAAGATAGTTGTATTTTATTCATCAGGGCCAATTCGTTGTGTTCACGCGTGGGCAGCTCCTCCTGTTTCTCACCTATGCTGCAATGTGTCCATACATGCCTCTGTCAAGTGTGAAGGCTTCTGGGGGAAAGCTGACTGTCATAAGGATCCCTTCACCTTCAGCTCAGTCCCTCTCTGAAGCCACAGCTTGGCTGTCAGCAGCGGCTCTGGTGTGCGGCTCAGCGGCTCTCCTCTGCTTCTCCTCCCTCTCTTCTTCCTCAGCTCCCTGTCCTCCAACTCTATTGCAATCCAGGAACTGTGATGTGATCCCAATGCAGCTTCCTCGGTAATAAAGACAATCTCTTCTGGGGACGGGTTTTGTCATCTTAATTGTTTGTTCTGGGCGCATCTGACTTCAAACAGCCCCTGCGTCGCGTTTTTAATCTGGGAATAATACGAACTCCTGTTAGCGCATTTGGTCTGACGATGCACACAGCCAATTAGTTCATCACTTGTCACTTATATTTATATTTAAAACACTCTGCAGAGATTTACGACACAACGCGGATTCTGGAGGGTTGCAACTACGGCACGCTGCACATTAAACATGTCCATATTGAGATGAATACTAAGGTGATGCCTGTGAGCTATGCCAACTCTGAGCAGCGAATAAACCCACTGCACACTGCGCGCACTAAAACCACAAAAGCCTCAAAATACATATCCACTGGTATTCTCACATGCAAAAATCCGAGATGTGCAGCAGCATTGGAGCAAAATCTGATTCATGCACATTATCTTTGGCGAGCTCCTGGTTTCTAGCTCGGGTGATTTGATCTTGGAAAGCGTCTGTAGTTCACCCTGCGCGGCATAACGACGTCCCCATAATCCAGAAATTCATAACGACTGAGGGTGAATCCTGGTGCCAAATTGACGCGGTGTCCCCTTTTGCGCTCTTGCAGTCCGTCACACCTAATTTTGATTTAACGGCAGTGCATGGAGGGGGAAAAAAAGGTGCTCAGTACAACGGAGAAGTCTCTCCCTGGAGGGCGGAGATAGTGCGTAAGATAGGCATAAACAGAAACCAACGCCTCCAAACGCAGCCAAAGTCCGCCCTGCGCTGTACCATCTCTGGAGTTTGCAACACCCGAAAAGAAAACGAAACGATGACGGCCGGCCGCCCACTGCACCCAATAATCATGCTGGAAATGAGGGCTGGGGAGTAACAAAGTTCATTTAAGTTACTTCTTGAATATGTAGAGAGGGCAGATGTCTCCCACTCTCGTGTTAAAGCAGGGATGCCGCATGTGAAAAAATTCCCCTAACCTTATTTTAGCCAACAGTGGGATGATGATGATGCTTTTTATAGTTTGAGAGACCTTCCTTATGGGTGATATTTCATGCTGAATAAATCGAGGTGGATTGGCAACACGAATGGAAAATGGATTAAATAAAACAGCTTATTCTGTGTGAAAACTACAGATTTCTCATCCATCATGGTTCACTGGCTTGTGGTAACCTCAGTGTTGGAATAATATGCACTAAAGCACAACTGACATAATAAGGACCATAAGGTGCTTAGTGCTTCAATCTTTGTATAAGGACCTTTCAGTGGATAGCGTGCTGGCAGGGTGCATTTTCCTAAATTAATTTGTAATATTTCCCCCAGCAGGTTAATCTGGCCACAGATGGACCAGATTTAGACTAAGCAAATGAGATCATTCAAATCAGCAACATATTAAAGTCCCTCCTAAAACAATGCTTGCATGTCTATTTGTACATTGAAAGAGTCATACTATGTACTAATCAGTTCTTACAGGTCATACCAGTGAGATAGTGGAATACAACAAACATGGTTGCTACACATTTTAAATTTAAAAAAATCCATACTTTTTTCTAGACCCTAATTTCCAAACTTCCCAGTTAAAAACAAAAATTCGAATAATTTGCGACATTTGAGTAAATAGATGTGTGTCATGTAAATAAATTATGGAATTAATTGTTTGTTTTCATTATTCTTATAAGATGAATATTTTTCCATACACTAGTTTCCATACTTTTCCATACTTGCATAGGAACGATGATTCTAGCTGTTCTGAGCAGCCATTACATTTTAGTTGATTTGTGAAACCCACTACCTGCCAGCGTGCCCCTCTTCCACCGAGCTGGTTCCAGTGCTAGTTCAGGGCCAGTCTTAGCCCCAGTTTGTTGTGTTTCCATCACCGCGAGAACCGGCCCCAGCCGCTAAAACTGGGGCTAAGTCAGGCCCCACTTCCTTGCTGGGCCAGAGCTCAGCGCCGACAACTCCAGGGGCTGGGAGAGCGACGGTCAAAATACAGCTAGCAATAGTAGAAGAGTAGAGTAATGAAAATTCAGTTTTGGCTCTGGATCTCAGTGTAGACTTGTAAAACCATGAATAGCACTTGTATGCACATGATGAGCTCCTCCATTTAAGCATTATTACAGTGAGGGTGCGCTTCGCCGTCATAAGCAACCAGGAAGGACATTGAACCGTAAGTTGCTCCCAATGGTGGCTAGCGCCTTGCATGGCAGCTGTGCCATGCAAGCTGTGTGTGTGAATAGGTGGATGAGTTGCCTTGTAAAGTGCTTTGGGACCTAGCTAAGTTCAAGAAAGTGCTATATAAATGTACTCCATTTACCACTTACCATCGCGATTTCCCAAAACTGAACGCACTTAGCAATGCAAAACTGCTTTGTTAACTCAGTCATGCTGTAACTACAATATCCGCGAAAATTTTTTTTCATGGACTGATAGCAACAGGGTAACAGTAGTTTGTTAACAGCAGCTAACTTGCTAGCGGCTGGTTGTTGTGAACCAGCTACCTGTGCAGCGACGTACTGACGTTTAACGGTGATGCGGCCCCAACTTGGCTCCTTACCACTGGAAAAGCAAACCAGTTCATAGGAGAAATGGGATCTGAACCAACTAACCACCAGGACTAGCACCAGCACGGACCTAGCACCCGTTCTTGTTTGGTGGAAAAGGGGAAGGAACTAGTCTAAATCCTCATATCTTTTTTTATAAATTAGTGAAAAGCAAACAAGAGGCAAAGAAAGAGTTGATATTGGATTTATATTGATCAGACAAATGGAAGCTCTCAACCCTCAGAGGATGTGAATGTGTAAATAACCAACTGCTTGTAAATAGTTTCATCATGTCATCTTCCTAAGTGGACAATATGGTAATGCTGTGCTTTCATTGCTGCCAAAAATTCATTTGATGCAACTTTATTTCTTTCACTTGGCCTTAAATAACCCTCTTCCTTCTGAATTTAGCCTTTCTGACACTCTTCTGTCTTTCCTCCTTTTCCCCTCCATGACTGTTATGTCCTTCATAACTTGTTAAACTATCATACATATGGAAATAAACAGGCCAAAGGTTCAATTACATGCATGGCACATCAGCCATTCCCCTCAGTGAGTGGCGACCTCTGTCTCAAAGAGAGATGCATGCTGGGAAGGCAGTCCCATGCCAGAGGAAAGAGCTAGTATCCCAGACAACTGATTATGCATATCTGATTGGCAAATCACCCACCAGTTAGTATTTGGCCAGAAAGCAAAGAGAGAGGGAGAGAGGGAAGGGGAGAGGCATGTGGCAGGTTCACACATTCCTTTGCTCTTGGAAAAATACAAAGCACTATGACCCCATGTTAGATGTCAGAGAAAGCCAGTGTTTATACTGAAACAAAAACAGACTCTCACACAACAGTCCACACCAAAACACATACACCCACATTCATAGAGGCAGCATACAGAGTATTATTGTTCCTGACTCCAGCTCCTTTGACTTCAGTCTCTCGGGGAAAGGCGAGTACTCAAGTAACTCCGCTGCATGTTTCTGTTCAAACCCCTCTATTTTCAGCTAACTATTCATCTCTTTCTCATTACTGACCTCTTTTTCTGTCATGCTGGGTCAAATGCGGATGAGCCTACTTAGGTTTGGCAAAGCTAAATTGATGTTATCTCTCTTGACCAGCAGGGGAGCTATGGATCATTCGCTCAGACAAAAAAAAACCCCTAGTTATTACCATCTTCTTTTTAACACCAGTCATTATCATGGGGATTAAAAAAAAAAAAGATGATTAAAAAATAACTGTGGCAGGGAATCACAAAATCCTTCATTCACAATTTTCTATCAGGGAGACACAAAAGCATGCACAGCCACACACACACAGAGAGAGTCCTGTAGTGCAGCCATCTTAAAACGAAGAAAAAAAAATGCCATACTGTATCAAGACTTTGCAAGCACTGACCCCAAATCTGTAGCCTGCAGCCACTATTTCTGTTGCATACGAGCAAAGCAACTCTCCCTCTCACACACACACACACACACACAGACACTCCACTCTGCAATCACAGCAAACACAAGGCATCAAATTCACACGATCCACTCGGTTAAACGGTGGAAATCTTTCAGGCAGATATCTTCACAAAGAGACGCTGTGACAGACGTACAAGTGTACCAGAATGTAAGTACATACATGCACACACACACACACACACACACACACAGAAGAACACACATATATCTTGGCTGTGGTCTTTAATCTGGGACCATGATAAGCATGCAGCAGATGGTGCCCACAGAGAGAAAGAGTGAGGGAGGCCAGGCACATTAAAAGCTTCCCTGCAGACGCTCCTACCCTTCTGGGCTCTGGGCTCATTTGGCCTAGCCTGGTACAGCCCTGGCTAGCCTATTTGGTCCTTGAGTGCCAATGGCCCCCGTCCTAGACAGCTCAGGTCGATGGCTTGCAAATTGCAGGCGGGAGCTAAAGCTGTCCGAAGCAGCCAGCCACGACCTGCTGTTTCCAGTGAAACCTCACTGTCTCGGTGTCTCATCTCTCCCCTCATTGTTCAACAGCCAATCCCGGCTCATGTTTTGGTCAAGTTGTGCCAAGCTTTCCTAAACCTTTTCTTGCCTCAAGTTTCATCTTGCCCAAACCAGCCCTGTAGTGTCTCCTCGACGTACTACAACGCCTCTCTTTTCGTGTGTTTACTGTACATTCGTGATGGCGCTGTACCTCTGCAGCTGCTGAAGGCGCTGGTCTGCAGGCAGGAAATTGTGTTTGAGGTTGAGGTGGGTGAGGTCGTGACTGTAGAAGAGGTTGGGAGGAAGACGCTCCAGACTGCAGCAGGACAGGTCTACCGAGTTGATTCGCTGGGACACCATCTATATGGAGGCAGGGAGGAAAGCAACAAGAGAGAGAAGGAGTAACGTGGAGTTAAACAGGATTACTTCAACCACACAAGAATTTACTGGTTTACTGTGAGTGTGTGTGTGTGGCGTCCTGGTAGGAGGGGGTCAAATGTCATTTAGTGGCAATCTTCTTAGGATTAGCGAGTCAGAAGAAGTTGAGCGAAAGTCCAGCAGGTTAGTGCCACGACATGACATCATACATTACAACTTTGTGTAATCCAGTTAACTGCAGGTGTGCAGAGTGTGATCATTTGTTAGTCAAATTCACAGAAACATAGAAGACGGACTCCTAAAAGGAAATTATGGCATAAACGTCTGCCTCCTCTTGTAAAAGACACAGAGAGGATCTACAGTCTGTGAACTTGAGCCTTTGAGAGTGGAGTTAGCTAGAGGCTCAGCAGTTGTCACTGGAGCACGTGCTGCTTCTATCCGGGCTTCTATTCTGAGTGGCCCTCAGGGTTCTGGTGACATGCATGTCCCTGTTAATATTTAGAAAAGAGGTTTTCTGGCTATGGCCTACTTGAGTTCAAATGAGAGAAAGGAGAGACATGGGCGGTGTTTATGTGTGTGAGGACACCCAGACACATTTGGGTTGTATGCTAAAGATTAGACAGCAGTGAAATGTGCAGTTTTCAGTCAGCTCAGCTGGGATTGCGGTGGATGCAGCGTAATTTTGCATGCTCTGATATACAATGCAGCTGACCCACAAGTATCAGCATCAGCTTCCCTTTTTCTCTCTTTCTTTAAAGTCTCATGCAGAAGCAGCAATACCTTGGCAGCATGTCTGTGCCAGCGCAGGTGCTCCGTGAAGCTGTCAAAGCTGACATAGTAGGTTTGACTCTGAGGCCCCGCCGAGCTGAAGGCCAAACAGTGATTGTGCTTCTTCACCTCCTCCACCTGCAAGCCAGACACACACAAGAGTGACATCAAGAGACTGAAATACTGACATCTCTGACCCCCCCCTCAGAATATAAATGATAACCCACAAGAAGCCTATAGAGTCAGAAAAGAAAAGAAAAAAAGCTGACACATTAAAGTCTTAATGGAGTCATTTGTATTTAAAACAAAAAGGCTTTTCTTGAAGGAAATAGGGTGCTTAATGCTTGGAGGGTACTCAGTCAACCAGAAGCATGAAAATATGAAGGCACACACATGATCACTTGATAAACACACGTGCGTGACATGAGCAACAATAAATGTATGTGAAATTGCGTTTTAGACACGCAGGGTCTCACACACACACACACACGAGCATTTAGCCTCTGTGAATGAATAGCTGACTGGTTAGTGTGTTTGAATGAAATACTTGCACGCATACGCACAAACATGCAGAATACAAACGCACACAGAGGCACTGAGCGGCAGAGCGGTTGACTGGGGGGGGTCACGTGTTTTGTGTGAAATGTTTAAAAAGTGGGTGTGGTAGGGTATAAAGTGTCCTTTGTGTCAGGCAGAGTGGGGTAGATAAGGCTTTTCAGAAGATCCCATAGAGCTTATTTGGCACACACAAAGCAATAAACAGATTTGGGGCATTTATAAGGAGGCTTATTAAAAAAAAAAAAAAAGAAGAAGAAAAGAAAATCAAATAGTTAGATGCATCACAATAAATATTAAAGTGGTTTTAACTACAGATTAAAAATGAACAAAAACCTCACTGCAGAAAACATTTTGAGTTCATAAGACCTGGTTTGTGCCATTTCTGTTTGACCTTGAGCTAAAATGACCAAAGCAGGAAGTAATACTGGATGTCAAAATAAAGGACAAACAGATTGTTTAAGGTGACACGTCATCAAGGACAAACTTCACTGCACAGAGACATTTGCTGAGGGTAATAAGACTGACTTTATCAGGTCATTCTGCAGGGTGGTGAGATGACATTACGGGTTTATGATCCAAAGCATAAATAATATAACGTACACCATAAAAGACCAGGATGAGGAGTGTAGGAAGAAGAAAAAAAAAAATGATGTGATGCCTGTTGTGCTCTGTTGTGGTCTGTCTTTTACATACTTTTCCTCCAATGAGCGGCAGGATGTGCATCTTCCCTGTCTGGCTCTCCTTGACAGAGGACACGATGAGGCAGGTGCCACACAGGATGACCTGCCGTCTGGTCCAGCGGTTGACTGGTAGCTGGAGCTTCCCTTTCCGAACGTTGTAGGTCCCTGACAGCTGGACCCGCTCTGAGCTCTCGATGCTTTGTGGCTTCCCTGGAACAAAGAGTGAAAGAGATTTCAGTCTAATGAGCACTGTCGATCTTACTTCATGATAAGCTGGGAAAGGATCGGGTAATGTGTAACTTTAATAGTTCTCCTGTAATGTTGCTACAAAACAAACAAAAACACTAGAGCCTAGATAGCTAGGTTAGAGCCTCAGACTTTTAATCTGAGTGTCCATGTTTCAAGTGCTGTTTGGGAGAGGGGGTGGGGCTTCTTTTATGGGATCAATGAGGTCCATCTTACTTTCTATGGGTGAAAACATAACCTCATTAACACAGAGCTACTACCATGCTAGTGGCTCAGTGAGGTTGTATTTCAGAATAGCAGTACTTTGTGGTAAAATGATGACAAGCTGAAAAATCTGTACCTTGTATCATCTTAATTTGGCATGTTGTCAGTTGCTACTTTTACAAAAAAATTATGATGGTGCTAGATTTAAACATTGTGGTGGTGCTTAGTGAGAAGACAGAGAAGTCATGTGGATGTAGCTCCTGGGCAGCATGCAAGGGGTGAAACCACCGACATTGTCATCCTCATAGTAATGCTGTTAAAATGCCTACAAACCATAGACTGTATGGACGAAGCAAGTGGGGCTCAAAAATTAGGTAAATGCAGAAGTGCAAAAAAGTGCAATACGCCCGACAACATGCTGGCTCCGAAACACTGTTGCGCCAACTGACTTCAAGTGAAAAATCGTCATTTTCAATCATGACATATTCGGTCAATACAAATATTTGTTCATTCTGATGTCATTAGCTGAAGTTTATTCTTCTTATTAGTGATCTGGTCAGTCTAAAAAAAAAACCCTCATTACACATTTATTAAGCTTCAAAAAGAGGAAGATTTAGTGGCGTGGTTAGCTTGACTAACAAGCCTGGTCTGAAATGAGACTGGTGAGGAAGTCAAGTGGTCCCGTCTGGCTCCAAACACGACACCGTTCAAATGCTGATTCCCTGGCTTCAAAATGCGAGTCCACAAATCAAAAGGGTGACGTCACATTTGCTTCACCCATTTCTATATACAGTCTATGCTAAAAATGAGCTAGCCACATAGAGTTCTCCCTATTATACCATCATTGTCCAATTTAGCGTGAGCATTCAGCACAAACATCAGCCTTGGATGTCCTATTCTGCTCACAGGATTGAATAGAAATTGAACAGTCCAGCTGCATTCGGTGCAACATTGCCATCTACATCAATAGAGTCTCAAATTCAATACCAGGTGGGCCTCTTCTAAATCATGCTCTTATAATTTCTGAGCTTCCTTTATTCAGTTTTACCCATCTGTCTACCCTTCCTCCTTTGCCTGGTCCTCTCGCTCCACCACCAGCCTGCCAAACCTGACAGTCAGGCTGCTTATCAGGCGTTCTGTCAGCCAGGCTGTGTTATCGTTCTGTCTAAACATCCACCTGCTTTCTGTCTACCTCCACCTCCGCAAAAAATCTCCCCGGGCTGGCATGCGCTGTCCTCCTCCCCTTCTATGGTTTCTTTTTGTCCGGCTGCCTTGCTTTCAATTTCTCCATTCTATCTATAGTCTTAATATTTTGCACTCGCAGCATGTTTAACCTCATTGTTTTCTCATTCGGCCAAGAGATTCATGCTGTGGTTTATGAAGTTTCTCCTTTCCAAGCGACAGATGGCCATAGAAAATGTATTTCTTCCTGTGGCCTGCTGCAAACTAAACTGCATCTTTCTTGCACAGTCTCCTTCACACATGTTTTACTTCAATCAAAACACAGAACGAAGGGTCGGGAGATGGGGGTTGGTGAAGATGAGTTAAAGAGAGGAAGAAAAAAGCCAGCAGAGTAAGCAAGTGTGAACTTGTACACACTCTTGTGGCTTTAAATAATTCAGGCCTTTTCACATGACGACTGTCAAGCTAATGCAGCACAGTAGTGTACGGCACGCTGCTTGCATTCAACACACTGTATGAGCTGATGTAGTAAACCTGAGGTCAGGATAATACAAACACATATGATTCTAAGACTGTACTTTTCTAACATGCAAACACCTAATGGACATTTTTTTCAAATCATCAAAGCCCCTGACCCTTTGTAGCACAAGCTAATCTTGTGGTCACAGCAAATTCAATAGTCTAATCTACAAAAGGATATTTACTTTGACAAAACGCTGAGTATGTGACATAAAGCACCATTGTTAAATGTTGATTAGGAGTCAGACTTGACTACAATGGCAAGCAAAAAACAAATATGAATGTGCATAAAATGTCAAGATGTCGTACTGATTTTAAATCCAACACTCGGCCGATTATAACGCACACAAACATAAGATAATACTGCAATCTAGATTTAATATTTTTGGGTGTGGAACCAAAACAGGATGCATCTCACTCCTTTAAGTAAACACCTACTTCCAGACCTGCCTCCATGCAAAGCCAACTTCACTACAGCCCTGTAACAGCACATACAGTTTATCCTGTGGGCACAGCTGGGGAATTATCTACACCTTATTAGACATGGAGTTGTGTATGTATTCATACATTTCCTTCTCTGTTCTTTGGCAGTCAGCCTTGATTTGACACAACACCAATTAAAAGCTGGCAATCATAATAATCTTTAAGGATATATGTATATTAGTATGTGCCATTAGGGTATTAAAGGCAAAATTATAAATTTCTAATTCTTGTTTTGTACAAATTGCTGCTGAAATCCCATTTGGCATTAGATTATTAGCAAATTCACCCCCAAAATTTGAAGAGCTATATTTGTACATTTGATTATATGTAACATCCTTGTAAACATCCTTACTATTACATGAATTTGGTCTCTTTAATCTTCCATCTTTAGACAGGACTGAGGGGTATATTCAGAGGATTGCAAACACTGTCTTCATTGATTTTTAAGTTGTATTGAAGCGTTGTTCCAAAATTATACCTGACACAATTGAAAAAAGGAAATTAGTGAACATTACTGGATGTTTCGTTTTTTACGCCGCCTGCAAACCTGCCAAGCTCTCCTCTCTGTCCCTAATACTGTAGATCTCCACACTCATTTAATTGCACTTCCGAAACAAGTGGAGTGTGCAGGGAGCAAATGAAACTGCAGGTTTTATCTCTCTTTAAAAGGAGACAATATTACCATCCACTCGACAGGAAATGCTATTAAATGAAACAGTATTTGTATTATTGTGATTATGTGTACATAGTGGAATAGGTGCTGACAAGGAGCAAACTGCCAAGTAAAAGAAAAGTTTGTTTCACTATTATTCATACTGAAAAACTTTAGTACTGACAATAGGGAATAAATGTCATCTTGGCAGGACACCACATGGCAACCACAGATTACCACTGAATCACAGATGTATATGTTAATATCTTTTTTGCTTACTTACGTTTTACAAAGTTAAAAGCAGCCGAAGAAACACAAATAGTTTGACAAGGCGATGGACAAATATAACAGGTGTCTGTTTTAAGTGGTTTAGATAAGGGAGTTAAACTGGGGACTGAAGTCTCCTATAGGAGAAAACATGCTGAAGGGAAAGACAAGGAAGATCAGATATGAACTGAAATACAATTTTTTTTTTTTTTTTTAAAGGAAAATAATTACCGTATTTTCCGGACTATTGAGCTCACCTGTCTATAAGCCGTTACTGAATTTATTCGAACAGTTTCATGTGGTCCACTCATGATGTGACGAGGCTAAATGTATCGGCGGCACAGAGCTTGCTAGCTTGTAAAAAGCTAACGAGCTTCATGCCGCCGATACACGAGCCACACCGTGTTTAAGCTGCAGGACTCAAAGCGTTGGAAAAAAGTAGCGGCTTATAGTCCGGAAAATACGGTACTAACCTGAAACACTTAGCACATAACTTTTATATAACAGTGATATTATCCAGCTAATTTTTAGGTTTGCTTAAAAAAACTAATGCAGCTTACACTAAATGATTTCTTGCACATGAATGGCTGCTCATATGAACGTACCAAAATTGCATCAAGTAATCTGTATGTCCACCTAGTGCCGTCAAAAATGCGAATCGACAGACAACCCCACTGTGGTGCTGGAACAGACTGGTTACCTCCTTCCCTTTCCAACTTGCTGGCTGGCATACAGGGTTACCAGCATGGAGCATATTTTCATTATTGAGCTTAGGAGGAGAGTATGTGTTGCATTAGACAAATTATTCACAAGCTTTTAGCCTCAATATGTCACATGGGCATATTCCTACTATTTTTAGGCCTTTTGTTGGAGCATGCTCTCTCCCACACAAGCATATGCACAAACACACACACACACACACACACCCCTACTCCCACTCTTCTCTGCTGACATCCACACACATGCACACTTACACACCATCACAGTGACAGTGATTAACCATCTCCATATGTGCATCCATCTAATTGCCCCTTCCTGAATGTTGATGGACCTAAAACAGCACAAGATTTTTCACAGGCGGAACAATACAGACAGCTTGAGTGGGCTGGTTTTTGTGATGAGAGTAAGTTTGAAAAGCTGCTCCTGCACGGATGATGCCGTTTTACAACCATCTCACATGGACGTGGGATGGCTGGATGGAGGCTAACATTTCAGTCTGGCCATGAGAATGCACAGCGAAGGAAACAGGGAGATGGGTGGGACTCCCACGTGAGCATCCTGTTTACAGGGGCGGGCCAGAGAAAAGCTGGATCTCCACCTAAACCTACAGTAGAGGAAGGAAATTATAAGAGACATTTGCCATATTCCAAATCCATGAACTATAGGCCACCTACACGAGTAATATTTTGAGCAGCGATGATGTTAGTCATGGTGGTCAGTCATCCCATAATCTATGGGCGATGCATAAGGATTTAAAAATAATAGTCAGGCCGTGCAAGGTGGGTGTGTTTATGTGCAGAAGTCAGTCTATTCCTAGACCTACTGTATGTAGGAGCACGAGTACTACAGTGTGTGTGTGTGTGTGTGTGTGTGTGTGTGTGTGTGTGTGTGTGTGTGTGTGTGTGTGTCTTGGTAACTAGAGATGGTTTCCTTCCTTTTCCCCAGGCTCAGGAAATAACAGTTTCCCCTTCGCAATAGGCTCAAATACCCATGTGTGTGCACCCCTACTGCTTTAACACACACACACATGCACACACACACACATACACAGGGTAAACAAGTGCCTCTCTTTACTAAAAAGGCCTTTTTTCAAATTGTCTAAAACTCTTCCTGCAGAAATAAAAAAAATGCACAATTAATGATCCACTAATGAAGATATGTTCAAGCATCTGGTTACATACAACTTGTGCGATGGGGCTTAATTTTATGCTTTATTTTTGTACATTCATTATTATTGCATACCAGAGAGTCCTTGGTACATATATTAAAAATGAGTGGTGAAACAACACTGATTCCACATAGGAGTAATTTAATAGTGAAAGATGCTCTTGAACGCTGCATGTTTGACTGCAGGGGATCCCAATAAACTCCACCTCTCAGAAACCTATGATAACCTTGTGTGGCTTAAACACTGCTAATAACCTCAATGCAATTATCTGAATACATTCCAGCATCGGCTTTGTTTGCTGATAATTACCTCAACCAAGGAGGTTATGTTAGTGCCTGTGTTGGTTGCTGGTTTGTTTGATTGTCAGCAACACTAGGGAAAAATTGCTCGACATATTTTTTTGACGAGCTAGGGTATTACCCAAGGAACAAGTGATTACATTATGGGGAGGATCAGAGGATGGGATCCTGTCCGAGATTTGTGCTCTCTGAGTTTAAACTGTGATCCGCTGCATCGAAAAGGCAGGAAAAGTTCAAAAGGATATAAATATACACGCAAGAGACAATTTTAGTGTATTGCTATGACAACATATCTTACATGGTAGGAGTGGGGGGGGGGGGGGTACACAATACTTTTTCAATTCAATTCTGGGCTTTATGCCTGTGAAACACACATTACTGTATAAAGCAGTTGTATGACAGCTGCTACTGACACTGTGCACCCAGCCCTGTCAGAATGCTGGTGTGTGTGTGTGTGTGTGTATTTATAGTATGATATGAATATGTATATAGTGTGTGTGTATATTTTGTAATTTTGCAAAGACATCAACAATGACATGAAAGAAACGACTCCTCGTTGCTTGATGTCAGTACTCTAAGCTGAGTCGAAGCCCCTGTTGCCCTTGTTATCCATCATTGTTAGCGATCAGCACCCAAGGCCAACCTCTCTTCATCCATCTCTCGTTTAACAGATCAACGCTTCTTTCCTCTGGATCTTCTCAGGAATAACAAGGACACATCCCTGGTTAATCATCGTGCCCCGCTAAATGCAACCTGACATCGGCACACCTCCACTACAGGACCGGGCATGCCATACCGTAGGGCATCGATGACCCACATAAGTCACAAGGGAGCACGAGCATGCGTAGATACACACTTGTTTATTCTATAGGCGATGACAGATGTGATGTACCGGATGGCAGGACTCTGATGCGTCTAAGCCCATCCTGGGTTCTTATATCTTCAGTATTTATTTATGATTAGAATTTATCTTTATAAATACAAATGGATAGGAGACACTCTGATGATTTATAGGACTCATCATCAAATAGTAGCTGTGCTGTTGGAAATATTAACTTATAAACGTAGATTTAAAGGAAGTTGTTGGAGAAGGAATACAGAAATAGATGTAAAGACAGAGAGAGGCCAGCTGTTACTCTAGGATGCAAATAGCTGCACTGTCCTTCTGGTTCACACACACACACGCATGCACACAATGTCAAAATGCATCTACTTAAATGTGTGTGTTTTCAGGCATGAGAAGGAAGTGCTATTGCTTCATCTGATCAGCTAAGCCTCTCTGACTAAACTGCTCCATTCCTTTATTTATTTCTTCGTCGCTCATCCCTTTTTTGTGGATGACTTCAGGCGATTACAGATCCAAAGTGACAGGCCATGTTAAGCCAACTGTCTGCTCAGGCAGCGGTTGACGAGTCTTGCTAGAAGGTGGCAAAGGCCATTACGGGTGGCTCGTCGCGCTAACCTAAGTGCTCCACATTCCCCCTCCTGTGTTACGCTTTACCTCTCCGCACCTCTCAGAGCAGATACACGTGCTTAACGGCATTAGCCTGTTTCAACTACACACTTTCACACTCTCTGAAATGACTGATCCTTAATTAGTGGCTTTTTAATACCTTTTAAAGTTCCCAGATGTTCTCACACCAGCAGATCCAGAGACAGATAGAAAGGGCTGTCTCCACCCTCTGGGACTGAGGAGGTGTTGATGTGTGAAATGTGTCAAGGTGTCCTTTGTGTAAAAGTGATAAGGAGATGAAGCACATGTTTGCATGGGAAATAAGTGAGATGTTCCTGCATTATCGCTGTGCGACACTACATTTGCACAAGCGCTTTGGCGTGTGTCTGTGTGTTCAGCAGAAATCGGCTTGGCCGCCCTGTTGCCCAAGCAGTGTAAAAAGAAAAAATTGGGCTTATATTTTAATATTTTGACTGCCAGGAAGGGTAAGTTAAACAAAAGTTTCAGCAGTCAAAATATCAAACAAGGACAAAGTGGAGAGAATCAGGACAGCTTCTATTGCGGCTTTCCAGTTCCTCCTGAAGCCGCTTGAGAGGCAGATCAGATCCAGCAAAAGTTTGTCTGACGCGCTGATGCTAAGAAGCACACATGCTGATGCTAAGAAGCACGCTAAGAGTCTCAACTGCGTTTCCATGATTAAATACACAACTGCAATACAGTTTACACAGTTTGCGAACATGGTAACCAAAAGAAAAAGTGCGGTGATGTGCGGTGATGAGCGTGGCTAAACGTAGCTAAGCGGTCAACAAAATATTACGGCAACCATCCAGTGCAAGTGATTCACCCCTTAATATAACCTGCCACTATCATCCACAGTGCACCATGTGACACAAACTCCCCGTCACCGTGGTAACCAGACAAAACAAATGGAAGCCAGAATAATCGATAGATGGCTCCTACAGCTTCATTTTAACAAGTGAGCAAGTAGTGAGCTAAAATTCAGGTGCTGTGGCTTTTAGGGTTCTGGTCCCGTGTTTTTTATCAGACAATAACACAGTAACCCATACAAACTGGTTAAAATCCAGCTGAAAGGAGTGGTCCAAGTGGGTCACTTGTAGAGTGGGTTGTCCAGTGAATGTAATGGTGCATTTTCACTGGTACCTACTCGCTTCGCTTCGCCTCAATCGCTCGGGATCAGCCCCCCTACGGTTGCATTTACATTGCCGAGAATAGTCCCTCCTCCGTGTAGCTGGCCGTCATTCGTGACGTCATCTTTTATGCAATTCTTTCGTATCTGTCCGTGCCGTCCAGCTCCCGCTGAATTTTTTCAATGAGGTACGAAAAGTTGTACCAGGTACCAAGTTTCAGGTACTTTTTTGCCAGTGTAAATGCGCCATAAGGTTGGTGGCTCAATTGTGGTTCCTCCTGTCCACATGTGTCTTTGGGTAAGACACAGAGCCCTGAGCCACATGATGCCATAATAGTGGCTTGTTGCAGCACAATCACTGTAACAACACTCAGGATCAATAGAAGTATAATTTATGAAAATATGAGTCAGTTATTTGTGGCACAGTGAGCAAATAAGCGTTAACAGTGTTGGGCCTCAAAGAGTTACTAATCTTGTTAAAGTAGCATTTATTGATCTAATTTTGCCGAAAGGTGTTTTACTGATGCACATAAAGAGGAGAAAATGAAAGTAAATGGGCTACAATCTAAAGCGTATTGTTAAAAAAATGTTTGGGAGCAGCAAGCGATCCAAGCTTCTTCTTTTTTTGACATTCTGCTTTTTTGGATAATCAACCAACAGTGAAATTATGATAAACAACTGTAAACTTGTTTGGACAGCAACACAAGCAGTTGATTTGTGAGAAGAGTGTTTATTCAATCATCTGTGTTGCAGCTTGCTTTCATTATCTGTAATTCATAAAACAATTAACGATGATTAAATTGTTAGGCATTCCAGATTAGTTAGACCATATTTGTGTAAAAAATGAGTGTTACAGTACAGAATCTTAATTATCTGGCATATACTAACACAGCATCGACCAATAATTCAGGATAAGGTGACAAGTAGTCTCGTGTGTGTGTGTGTGTGTGTGTGTGTGCTGAAGAGCGCTCCCAGTCCCTTTAGGAAAAGCTCAGTGACACTCCTCTTTGTCCTCCTGTCTGCTGTCAGACACTGAACATCCTTTAGCTGAAGCAGCACAGCTGAGGTGATACCCCCCGTCCCACCTCCCCGACATTAAAGAGCAGGGTCGAACAGATGAGGGAGACTAAGGGGAAAGTGTGCTGACGTTGTGGTGACCATGAGCTGTTGCTCTATGGCAGGAGAGAGGACGAGGTGAGCAATTAATAATTTGATAGATGCCCCGCATATTCTGATAGCTCATCTCTTTTGGGCATGTCACCCAGAAGGACGCGGGTCAGACAGAGACACGTACGCAGACACTACACAAAACATCCTCTCTTAGTTCAGTGAAACACATCCTGAATCCAAATGAGGTCACAGCCTGCAATATCTTCCCCATCAAACCATTATTACCCTTTGCCCCTGGGGAGAAGGGAACTAAACAGCCCTATGCTATTAAAGGCATTGTACAACTCCAGTTATCAGGTCATCGCATTACCACCCACCACCTGTGGGGGCAGTGTGAGGAAGCATAAAGGCACAGCAATGACCTGAAGGAAATGTGTCTTTAACGCTGAATTATCATTTGTTGTTTTACTTGAATCAACTTGCACACTTATTTCCTCCACTGCATTTTTTTTTTTAACTAGCAACTGAATGTACAGTATTAGACACTCAATCCTCTTAATATCCTCCCATATCAGATCATGTTAACCTAATGCAAATCTGTATTTATGGAAAGAAGATGCAGAAGCAGATGCAAACGATGTATAAATATGCAGCCATAAGTCACACGCCCGACAGCAGGAATGAGGAACTACAAAGGCTCCGTAAGTGGTTAGTAAATCATGTTGTGCAGCTATGAATTTTTAAACAAATGACTTATGTGCCCTTAAGTGAAAGTAATAACAGCATTTCCCATCAGCAGCACCGTCCTTCACACCGCTCACTCCCTATACAAGTCATTCAAACCATATCCACAAAAAATAATTTCACATGCGGTGGACAAAGCGGGGGAGAGTTGGATGCTTTAAAATCACAGGTGCTGGAGTCAATGTGTGAAAAAAAGAAGATTTTCCCCAGTGATTCCCTGTCAGTGAAAGGGTTGCATACTGACGTACATAGATGTGTGCTCCCCTCTCGCCTCCCCCTTTTCTTCCCAGCTCCACTCCTGCTGCTGTTATGTAATGAGTGTGTGTTATGAAACCTTACATTGGAAAACACGAGCCCAGTGATCGGCTAGCTCAGAGCTCACACACACACACACGCTCGTACACAGACACACAAGAGCTCTGGGGATTTTGTTTTTTTCAGTCCTTTGTCTGTGTATGCTGCGTACAGTGTTGAGTGCACGTGTGTGTGAGCGCACACTACAAGTTAATTGAATGCATGGGTGTAAATCTGAGTATGATTGCAAGGCTGTGAAAGTGCGCTGGACTCCCATATGAATTATTTAGTATGTTTGTGGGTGTGCGTGTGCGTGTCTGTGAGTGTGTGTGTGTGTGTGTAAGATAAATAAATAAAACTACAGAAAATAATGAGGGTCCATAGTGGCATGCTGCAGTAAAAGCATGAATATTAGGAGCTGTGCAGGCTGGTGTATATCAAGAGACACGATGATGGAAATATAGATCTGTGCATATGATGGGAGGTAAAAAAAACAAAACAAGGAGAAGCAAAGAGATCGCTACGATGAAGAGATGAAAAATAAATTAATCACAGAAAGATGAACACATGTACAAAAAGGCAGAAGAGAAATTGGCTACCCTGTCACCTCAGGCAGGAAAGTGCAATAAGGACGTGTTAGCTAATCTTAGTCAGCTCGAAACCTTTAGCTTGAACAATGACAGTAAGTGTGTACGTAACATCTTCATGGATATTAAAGAATAATTTATGTCTTGGTGTTATTGTTGTAGTTGTGTCCAACATTTCTACATTTACTACAGCAAATGTAGCAAGTCAATGATCAATCTGAGGTAGTGTGGCCGAGCGGTCTAAGGCGCTGGATTTAGGCTCCAGTCTCTGAGGAGGCGTGGGTTCGAATCCCACCACTGCCATCTTATATTCAACAACTTATAAAAGTCATCCACTGACTTGGATTCCCTGTGTTTGGGCCATTGTAGACATATGGTAAAAAAAAAAATAATCGCTATATTAGCATCGCCCACTTAACTGAGAATTCAGTCTTTAATTGATTATGGGTGATGATAGTGGACGATTTAATTTTACCGTTTACCTTACCTTGAGGAACACTGGCAAGTTTGACTAATGCATTGATTTTTATTTCAAATTTATGAGCTGAGCTGGCATTTACCGTATTTTCCGGACTATAAGCCGCTACCTTTTTGCTTTGAACCCTGCGGCTTAAACACCGGTGTGGCTCATGTATCGGCGGCACGAAGCTCGTTAGCTTTTTACAAGCTAGCAACCTCCGTGCCGCCGATACATTTAGGTGCGCTCAATAGTCTGGAAAATACGGTGCTCTACAGAAGCCATCAAACATACACATGCTCATTATTGCTCCGATGATACAGTACTTGGGATTTACCAGAAACCACTGCTTGTCTTTTCATGGGTTTTTTGTCTTTGCATGCTTATTTCTGACAAAGCAGCTGCGGCTTGAGGTTTGGAAAATGCATTTTTAAGTCCTTAAGTAACCAGGTGTCACCAAAATCAATGACCCTGTTGACACTTGGTTTTAAAATGCGTATTCAGTGATCGGCACACAAGGGGACAGCCAATACACATCTTTGTTTACACCTGTATTTACCATGCATCTCCAAACTGTACTGCTGACGGGTTTTCTCCAAACATATCCAACTTATCCTGCATTGTTGACATATTTCCTGATTTGTCCTTGTTTGGGACACATCAGGACACCTTGATGTTTACACCACTATAGCCATGTGGTCAAATGCATCCCAGACCACCTCCAAATGTTGTTTGAATGATCGGATCTCAGTGCGTCTTGGTGGTCGTTTACACTTGTATTTAACGTTGTCCACTTGTAATCCGATCACCTGTCACACATCTTAAACCCAAGTGTAAACAGGGTCAATGTTGACTTTAAATCTTATAGTTAATGACTTTAAACCTAACACTAGAAATTACTTAGAGAGCACACACCTCCATCATCCAGCTGTACTGATGCTATAGACCAGGGCTCTCGAACTTCGGTCCTCGAGAGCCCCTGTCCTGCATGTTTTAGATGTTTCTGTCTCCCAACACACCTGATTAAACTGATCAGTTCATCATCAAGCTCTGCAGAAGCGTGATAACAATCCTGATCATTGAATCAGGTTTGTTGGAAGAGGGAAACACCTAAAACATGCAGGATAGGGGCTCTCGAGAACCGGAGCTGGAGAGCCCTGCTATAGACTGAACACTGTTGCCAACTTCTGGCGAAACAGCAACATTGTCTGATTAAAACACTTGCCCATTAGAACAGATATAGATTTTTGGGTAGGATCCCATCTTCTGGTGTTTCAAGAATTTGTTCCTTTGGGGATACCGTCCCTCTCTTTTTTTTAGAAAAAGGCAAAAACAACTTCCTTAGCAGGGATAATAATTACATAGCTGATGTTTGTGACATAAATGATTGTCAAAACTACCATATTTTCCGCACAATAAGGCGCACCTAAAAGCCTTTAATTTTCTCAAAAACCGACCATGTGGATGGATAATGCAACCCCAGCCAGTACAGTAGTTTCTATACAATGCGCCTTATAATGCGGTGCGCCCTATATATGGAAACAGTTTTAAAATATGTTATTCATTGAAGGTGCGCCTTATAATCCATTGCGCCCTATAGTGGGGAAAATACGGTACAAAAATAGGATTTACATTGGAAAGCACTAAAAACAAAGGGCCTGTATTGGCAGATCCATCAGCGGAGCTACTACAATGGAATAGTAAGGCAGGGATTCAGGCCAGCTCCCTGATAAGACTTTACATCACAACGTGTCAGGCTGATTTAATGCTCATCGTTTTTCCTTTTTTTTGTTTTAACTTATCAGCTCAGAAAAGACTTTGATGCCTCAGTCACTTGCAGTGAGTGTCTAATATCTTGTCAGCTAAAGGTCAGATGTATTCTCCATCAAACCCTCCAAGCCTTTATGTAATACTGTTCCACGTAGAGTTAAAATGCATGATAAACTCGCTCAGCGGTGTGGAAGAGAATGGCTTTTCTATCCAGGGAAATAATAAATTACCAGCAGGTCATGAATGCGTGAGAAACAAATGGGAGGTTGCGCTTTCACACACAAAATAAAGCAAGCCTGCACACGTGTGAATTGAGTTACTGTTGTGTGATAGTAAACTGGCAGGAGAGCCATGGTGTTTGGTTACGTAATGTGCCTCTGTCTTACTTTGCTTGCTCACACACACACACACTCACACACAGGTTATGACTGGAAAGGTTTTAATGATGTGTGTGTACATATTTTAATGATTCAGAGGGCAAAGAAGGTCTCGGCAGAAGTGAAATTCCTCATTTTTCCTACTTATTCGCCTCTATTAACCATTCCCTGGAGTATATAACGTCAGGCGTCGTGTCTCCACTCTCTTTTTTTACTTACTTTCTTCTGCTCAGATTTATAATCCGAGGGCTTTTATACTTTTATACAGGTCCTTACAGCCAATCGCAATTTCTAGCCCATCTCACTACCAACCTGACCTCTTTTTTTTTTTCATCACCTACTTACAAAGCCCCAGTCCTTTTCTGAAATATGCCAGTACAGGGTTCATCCTGCTTAAGTGTCCTCAGGCAGCACACAAAAGCCTCTGTCCTCCCGAAAGTGGAAAAGAAGGAAAAGGGGCACATAACGTATTACATTTACATCAGCGTCTTCTTCAGTGCTTCTTAATATTCGCAGCTTCCTTTGCCCAAAATCAGCCCACCCATCCCCTGGCCCCACCCACCGCCCTCCACATGCCAGCGGTCCCTGCAGTGTGTCCTCAGCACAGCCTGTGCCATCATGCTCAAGGATACACTGTTGACAGCTACGGGTCACTGCAGTCCAGGCACAGGGTGGCACACACTCATGAATGATGCAGCACTCGCCCTCAGTCTTACAGCTCTCTCGCTAACACATGAGGACACATAATCAGGCTTGCTCACAGGCAATGCATGCACAATGACACAGAGGCGGGCTGCGGCGTGTAAGTGAAGATGCAATTAAAAGCGAATCCCAAAGCCAGCAAACAATGTATGACAACACTGTGATAGCATCTCCGCCTGGAGGAGTTTAAAAAACAAGGTATGAACCGAGGCGTACGTGAGCTCCATTACAGCGCGCATACGTCGATAATACCGTTTTATCACTACACTATGTCGTATTGACTCGGTAAATACAGAGTACAGACGGACAACACCGGCTACAAGCATGTCTCAGACCGATTTTTCAAAGATCTTTGCCACGTCAGGGCAGCGCAAACACAATTAGTCCTATAACCAATTTGTTCCTCCACAAATAATGTGTACACAAGAATTGTTATCATTTGAATTCTTTATTAATGTGGTGTGTAGTACTGGGATATTGTATTTTCATAAAGCTTTGACAGATTTAATAAAGGGTCAGTTCTCTTGACTTTTAATTCCTCCTAGTTCAAGAAATGCTGAACCCTGCACTTCCCATAATGCAACTTAATAGGGTTAGATTTCATAACTATTAACCTCCACACCCCTTGCTTGTAAGGAACATTTGTCATTTGCTCATATGATATGGACAGTGAAATGTAAGATGATATGCTTCAGAGGCGAAAAAGCTAGCATGCAATAATACAGGTTTCCTGCCATTTTTCAGACTATGAAAAGCTCTCTCCTGAGACACACAACATCTACAGCTACTTTCTCATCCACTAAACTGGAGGTGTAAACTTAGAGAGTACCCCTTTAAAAAAAAAAAAAGCAGACATTTGCTTGTTATAGTTTTTTAGTGTGTGATGATAAATCTAAGTTCCCCATCCCAATTCACCCCTTTGCCTTAGCTCTACCCCTCCAATTTTTGGGGTAGTTTGGGGTGTCTCGATTCTTGATTAGTTGGAGGGGTAGGGCCAAGTGGTAGAGATTTTTCAGGAGCACACTACAAGCAAAGGGTATGAGAAATTTCCCATAATTTTGTGTGGGTCCCTGGCGACATGGAGGTAAATGCTGCAGTGGTGGCAAAAGGAACACGCACTTTCTCCGTTTAGAGACCGCTTGTTTATGACAAACGTGGGTGGCCGTGGCTCAGGTGGTAGCGCGGGTCACCTGTGAATCATAACATCATGGGTTCGATCCCCGGCTCCTCCTGTCCACATGTCGAAGTGTCCTTGGGCAAGACACTGAACCCTAAGTTGCTCCCAATGGTGGCTAGCACCTTGCATGGCAGCTCTGTAGCCACTGGTGTGTGAATGGGGGAATGAGTTGCCTTTTAAAGCGCTTTGGGACCTAGCTAAGGTCATGAAAGCGCTATATAAATGTACTCTATTTACCATTTACCAAACACAGCAAAAAACGCACAAGTTCTTGTACATGAAGGCATTTTCTCTTTCAAACATTTTTGTGTTTTTTTTTCGTTAACCACAAAAAGATGCACGAATCCCACAAGTGGTTGTATCTGTACAGTGCCATCGACGATTGCTCATGACATAACAGGTCTCGAAGGGTTGTCCCAATTCATAGGGGGATATTTCAACCGAATAACCCCGTCGAGGGTTAGGGATAAATATGAGAAATGGGCTTGGGCCAGACTTGTTCGGCAAACAATCCCTGTGAAGACATCACCTTGGGCATGGAAATACTTTGATTGGCATTTTTCACTATTTTAAAGACTAAGTAATTAGCATATTAATCTAAAAAATAATTGACAATCAGAAAAATTACTGTGATAATTACCCTACAGAGCACATTTGATGCTCAGTTTTATAGAAATCGGGTAAGAGGTTTTCTCAGACGCACATATTATCTTATCATTCAGGACACTGGTTGCTCATCAGCGGCATCACTGTGTCACTTCAGCCTCCGCATTCTGTCACTCAGCAGTTGCTAATGGCCTGTATGCAGCAGCAGCAGCAGCAGCAGCCTGTCTCTGCAGCACTCTATACAGTCTTGATAAAGAGCAGCGCCTTATACTGTATGGGGGGCTTAAAGAGAGCGAGAAAGAGAAGGGGAGTGAGGTATTGTCATCTTAAGCACAGTACAATAACACCCTTTCCAGACACAGAGGGTTTAGGCTTACCCAGCTAGCATTCACCCCCCCCCTGGGAAGTGCATCAGGGGAGGGTGAAATGTGAGAGCCGGGGATGAAGGGAGAGTGGCGATAAGGAGCAGGCTGACAACACCTCCCTCTGATACCGAGGCTAAAGAGGCGAGATGCGTACGCTAATTTGGTAAGCCAGCGAAGGTTTGATGTCGCGCAAAAGGTTAGAGCTGATTGCGGTGGAGTGTGCATGTATGCACTCGCACGCATGTGTGTTTGTCAATGATTAATTAGCTTGCAGGGACTCCCACCTGTTTGTCACCCTGGGTTTCCCTGTTCATTTGTACCACTGCATTAATAATGCCTGTCGCTGATAGAAATGAAGTGGGGACATTTTACATTCAGAGCTTGCCATTCTCACTTCCTCAATCTTTCTCTTCTTATCACGCTCACTGCTTTTGTTTCCACACGATCATGATCGTGGTCAATGCTGTCTTTCGCAGAGTGTCTCTGGACAGGATACTGAAACTATGCAGCAACCATTACCCAAAACCACAGTCCCTTTGAATTGAAAGGAACAAACAGATCATATAAATATACTGGGGGGAGTAAGCTTTATAAAATATACACATCTAGGTTGTATATAATACGTAGTATACCAGCAAACACCAGTAAAAATAATTATCATTATTTTCAAGTTAAACCAGAAGCAGCCATCCTGTCAACATTTACCTGACTGGAAAGTAAAAATTATGATCTCAATTACATGCAGTATTACAGCAAGGCCCTCTAGTAATACTAATCTTGGTTGATATCAATATGTCACTAATTTAATTAGGAAGTTCAATCTTATTTTTGACACTCATAAACCAAGGTTTTAATTAAAACACGACAACAGCCCGACTATCCCAGCCTGAAGGCCAACACAGACTCCCATTAAAAGGACAAAATTTAAAGGTCACAAAAGAGCAAAACTGCAAAAAATAATCAGGTGGATTGTTTGAGTCACAGCACTCTGCCAAATGCAATTCTTTGACATTTCGTGATTTTTTTTAGCATAGCCCAAATAACCTACTTCCTAATTTATGGATGGCGAGCAATGTGCATAATGTGCCTCTAAAGACCGTGCTCTTATTTTTTTTGCAACACTGAAAACCCAGAGCAATTTGAGCAGTGATGCGGAAGAAACTCGCATTGTGTTACGAAGCTAAAATGACCGAGATAATAAGTAAAAATCCTAATTGCAGCAGCATCTGAATCAACGACTGGCACCTCTCAGTCCCCTCCTGCACATCAGTGATTTATTTAACTGCAGCACTGACGCAAAAACTCTGTGTCCTCATTCGTTAACATGATAAAGGTTGGGTGTGTGCCTGTCAGCCAGTCAGTCAAACATGATGTCACCATAACTGGAAGCATAATAAGTGAGCAGAAGCAGCAGGGTCACGTGTTTGAAGATCAAAGGTGGAAACAATGTGACATCAGGTGTCTTCTGTAACAAAGACAAATCTTACAGCGATGTCAAAGTTTGTGCAAAACAAACTTTGACGCTTTTATTAGAACTTTCCAAGTATAAAAGATGTCAGCAAAGATAACACAGTCCACTGAGTAGGTATAGATTATTGTACAAGATAAACGCCCCGTGTTGCTATAAAGATGGCAACGCAATGATGAGAGTGAACAGATGTGATTTTATGTACTGTGTGCACAGAGCATGTGCTACCAATCAAAGAGTAGACAGATTCCCGAGTAGAGAAAAGCAGATTTAAGTAGGCGGCAGCAACATTTTCATAGATGCGGGACTAGAATAGCACTGGAGTGAGCAGGAGACTGGGTGAATAGCGTGCTGTACTGTAAAATCGTAAGGAGAACGTGTGTGTGATTGGTGGGATGGATTTTAGCCTGGGCGGGTTGCAAACTACAACCTTCAGGCTCCTGTCTAAGCGTGTTTGCTCATAAACTCGGATCTGAAAGTGGAGTAAATGTGCACGTTTGACATCAGAGATACACAATGTTTTGACCATTAACTGCTTGAGGAATGTGATGTGCACTCCATTAGACCAATTGAGCAACAGCAACTTAATCATATAACAACTACTCTGCAACAATTCATGCTGCTGGTTGCAGTTTGCCAACATTTCTGGAGCCTCATTCATCATAATGCATTATGCATGATGCCAAGAAGCTGTCTTCATACGAGCAGTGTGTGGTGACAATGACAGCATTTTTTTTTATTTTTTTTATCCCTGATTGATTAGGTTCTAATCCGCGATGAAAGACAGTTGAACCACTTTCTCTGAGGGGAGAAAACCACAGACACACTGATAAGCACATCATTTGTTATTGTTGGTACTTAACCTCTAACGCCATTTATTATCAGAAGCTATAAGTGACTCTCATAGCTTAGCTAAATCTGGCAGTGACCCACTGTGATGTTGCACACCAAAGGCCCACCATGCATTCCTTTATTATAAGTACGTTCTTACAAGGAAAGCGCACAAGCAATATTAAAACAGTGACTGTTATTAAATCTAATCCAGCTATTCTCCCTCGCCTTGCATCAACAATGTATCTGTTGGGCTGCAGATGCCTCGGGGTAATAGAGAAGGAAGTTGTCCATGAAGACAGCGGCTACAGAGGCAGTTGTTCTTTAATCCCACAGAAGGACAGGCCACAAAGTAATCAGACCCCAGATCTGTGGTTAAGGCTACAATCAGTCCAGTTCAGAGCCCAGAGAAAGGACAGAGAGAGAGACAAGAGGAAGGCTTTCACACCACAAGAGCAAAGGGGGGGAGAGAATTAAAGGGCTGTGCTCCCCTGATGATGCACAGGGACCGAACGAGTAAATGAATGAGATTGTGATGTTGTTGCACATTCCCCCGGCCCCACGTGCTCACTTTTCTCTTTTCTTCTCTGTCTCCCTCCTCCCTCCTTCCTTTTCCTTTTGTTTTGTTTAAAATTTAACAAGGTCTGGAACAGTGGAGGGCTGAAGCGGGCATCCGGGGTGTTTTGGCTCAGCTTCATGTCACATGCAGGGGCCATGTGAACACAGTGGC
>OOFC01047337.1:0-11880 GCA_900323345.1 Pseudochromis fuscus
TCTCTGCCTGCCCCCCCCCCCCCCCCCCCCCCCCCCCAACACACACACACACACACACACACACACAATATTTAATAAATCATGTTTTCAGTGGAGTTCATGTCCCCCAGTTCCTCCTGACTTCACTGTAGATCACTGTTGGCAGGTTCTCTACCTTCAAACACTAAACTTAAGTGGAGGTCAGAAACCATAAAGAGGAGTTTATGCCACCTTGTATTTTTAGGTCTGAGCTAACCAAGAGAAAATATATGTGCATTTTGTGAGTTACCACTGAGGCAGAATTCAGTGTGAACCGTCTGCTCAGTCAAAAATGTCTCCCCCTCACTCCAAAAATATAATTGTGCAACTGACCATTTGCTAAATCCCACCCAAGCAGGCTTTTTTTTTTTATTAAATTAGAAAGTTTGCATAGATGGTTTTCAACCAACTCCCAGACGTTTTAGTCAGAATTAGTCATCAGAGGCTGGAGTTGAAGATATCAGCCAAAGAGCGAGGCCGAGAACATCAAACCCACCGTGGTTCATTAATGAATTGAATTCACTCAGCCCCACTACACCCTTAATCCCTGTTGTAATGCCTGTCAGGCTTTCTGCTGACTCATGACAGAGGCCTCTCATTTCTTACTCCTGTAAACACTCAGAGGATTGGTTGTAAGTGCCACAAATCTCAGTGTTCACCTCCAGGAAGACAAGTGATAGTTTGCAGCCATACTCACTTTAGCGAGCCTGTCTGAGTGCCTTTCAATCGACCCGGTGCTGAGGGCCACTGTCAGAGACGGTGCCAGATCTTAGCGGCCGGGCAGCACAGTGTTTGTGAACCATGAAGAGCAATGAGGGTGGGAGAGGAAGAGGAGGACAAGTAGTTTGAGAAGTGAGGGGCTCAGATATAGATTCATTACCATAAACCTGTTTGGGGCTGCTTGAGGGAGACTAAATTAGATTTATTCTTAATAGTTTGTAACACAGCCTGCAGCCATTGACTGAAGGTCAGTCTTTCCCTAAAGCGCCGAAAAAGATTAAAGCCGTTCTCATGATGGAAATATTTTATCAGCTCGGGTTGGTGTTACACTTGTGCCACAACAAATCTTTTACTACTCCTACCACCGCTCGTGCCTTATCCTTTAACTACATCAGTAATTCTGTGTAATGCTTGGCCAGCGTTTATTAGCTGTGGGATGAGTTTGTGGTTTCAGGCATGTTGTTAGCTGTGGCTTAAGAAGGAGAGAATCAGAGAGGAGAAAAATCATTTGTAATTTCACTTAAACACACAGCGGATATCAGAGCATTTTCACATCAATGAAAAAGTCAAGGTGGGTGGTTGGCTGATGATAATGAGGACGCCTTGCAGTTTTGCATTGTCTTTAAATTGATGACATGCTGAGAGATGAATTATAAGAGACAACAAACTGCATTTCATTGTCTGATATTATCTCGTTTAGTTCAGCTTGGGATAGTTTCACAATCCTTTGCTCAGTCACGCAGCAGCAGACAGCACACAACTATTTATACAAAGAGACTGTGTGAATGTTTCTATTTAAATGATCATGCAAAACACTGATACTTTATTAAGTCTTGAATGTATATGTAGGACTGTGTTTTTCTACAATCAACACCGAGACACAAGGATTACCTTACCTAATTAACCAGCTGATTATGTAACATGGTGTTCAGTTCAATGACCCCACGGCTCCAGCAACTCTCTCTGTTTTGTTGAACAACAGAGCGGTGGACCCTCGGACAACGTCAGGGTGTCTGTTACCTCTTCCCTTTAACTACAGGCTCATATTACCAGGAATGAGTTATTTAGACACAGAGAGATGGAGGTAGAGACAGAAGGTAGTGTAAACATGTGTATTTACCAATGGGAGTACAGTTAATACAAAGAGAGGTGGATGCTATGAGGTATCACTAGCACACTTTTTCTGCGAGATCTGGTCTTGAAAGTCAGTATGAGCTCATTTATGTATTTCTCCAATTTTTAGGTTCATCTATGAGCCTCTCTCTGACTCCCCGGTAACCATGGAGACCGAGTTTGGTGGGAGACCGAATGCAGATGCCTCCATCCCCAGCCCTCAGAGTGAAGATGTAGCCAATGAGCTGCAGGAGCTGTCTCTGCAGCCTGCCCACAACCTGCTGCCAATCACAGAGAGGAAAAATGGTAAGTTGCTGTTTTCACTTAAGATTAAAAGTGTCTGTAACATGACTTTAAGAGGCAGAAATACCTGTACTTATAATTATGGGTAAAAATACTCAGCTGAAACAAGGTCCTATTCAAATAAATTCATCTGTTAATCATTATTTAGATGTTTCTTTGTATTTTATGAAGGTGTGAACACACTGTCAGTGCCACTCAACAGCTCTAAGAGGCAGAGAGAGTGTGTTGGTGTAAAGCTTTCTGCAGTGTCTGTCAGGCTGCTAACTCAGAGAGTTTACATTTTGGACATACTAGGTCCCTCCCCTTACATGACCACACTGTAATCAGCCAGTGCAAACAAACATCCCTAATACTCTTGAAATGATGGTTTAATGCAAAACTGACCTAAATGCTGAGACATGTGAGTGACTTTGTCTGCAAATATGAAGACACGGTGTGTTGTGTGTTCATGGCAGGCTGCAGAGAAAAGTCTCTAATGATTTTGAGAATGAGATCAGATGTCTGACTTGTGCTATATAGAAATATTTGTATGTGTGTTGCTGATAACTTCCAGCTTTTCAAATCTGTAGCTTTTCATAAACTTGGTCGACAAGCAGGGCAGAGTTCGGTGACTGTTTAACTTGTTGGAACACTTTTATTTTGGTAGTCTTGGCAGTCAGGCCTGTTTGCTCTCACTGAAATGAATGTGTCCTGGTTGCTCTTCTTGTTTTTCCACACTATACATTCATCTGGTGCGTTGTTGTTGACACAGCAGCAGCTGATGTAGTAATCATGAAGAATGCTCGGTATTATATGAACAGCTGAGGTATAGACAGATAACAAACATTAGCATAAAATAACAATAATGTGAATATTGATGTGAATATAACACCGTGTTTGCAGACTATACATTTGTAATATCCAATAATCTTCTTATTCTTCTTCAGTGTCACATTTTGGTGCATTAGACCAATATTATAAACAGTGCATTGGACGTAAAGAGAAATCCATTTAAACTAGATAAAAAAACAAACTTTTCCACCAATTAGGATAAAGTTTTAGTCCACTTCAGGCCTTATTATTGAAGCCCTGAATAACCTTTCTGTATGTGGCAGTGTGTGTGTAACCCTAACCTCCGTGCGTACAGATAAAGAGGTTCTGGATATAGCGATGTGACCAGCTGGCCCTGCTATTTAAACCTGTGGCAGAGAGTACATGAGTTAAAGGGAAAGAGAGATGTAATATCAGAGGAGGAGCAGGGTGGGGAATGAGGGGTGGTGGGTGCTTACTGGACGAGGCAAAGGGCTAAACTGTGAGGGCAGGAGGAGAGCAAATAGTGTTAGTGGAGGAAAAACATGAGGTCAGGAAAAGCTTTTTTTTTTTCAGCATTAAATTGAAATCACAAAACTCCGAGTTGAATAAAATGTGGAAAAGAAAACTTTTAATGCTTCAACTGAAACTCCAAAAACCACAAAACTGAAAAATAGGGCCCTATTATTTTTAAAAGTTTGGGAGAAAACTGAGATGAACCCAAACTCATTCTGTCTTTGGTTTCGATACAGACTCCAGTTTGACTGACATGTGGATCAATAGTTAGTAACTATATTTTTATTTTGGATTTCTTAGAGGCCTGAAGGGAGAGACACACCAACGCAGGTAGATAAAGTAGATCGGGCCCAAAAATAGAATCAGCGGGTGATTAAAAAATATTTTCTCAGTAAAGTTCTTGGGGAGATAATATTTGGAAAGCAGACATAGGAATACAGACATGATTATTTGGCAATGAATCATAATACCATGACAGCACCACCAGGGGGAAGAGCAGCAGCGAGGATCAGAGTTAATTTGACAGTTGTTTACAGCTTTGTGGCAGAGGTGATGAATCCAGAGGTAGACACATCTTCTTCACACACACAAAAAATAAAAAAATAAATAATAGAATAGAAGAAACTGTATCCAGCTACCAGTGGTTTTAGCTTAATGATTTGAAGTCTGGATAAGCATTCCTCAGTGTACCGTATTATTGAGCTGGGGCCTCTCCCTGAAGTACCGAGTAAGGTTTTAATGAACACACACACATGGTGACACATTAGTTTACAGCAGCTGCTTGTAGCAATGCCTTTCGGCCTCTGGTCTTATATTTTTCTCTCAGTGACACTACAGAAAATCCTTTTAATAGATCCACGGGCCACCTCCCGGGAGTTACAGTGGCAGGAAGACAGTGATGAACATGTAGCCGGACATGCTGTTAAGCTACAAGGTTAAGCACAAGGGTAAAGTAGAATTACTTGGTTTCTACTTTGGTCAAATCTCAAATCTCTCAACAGCTATTGGATGGATTACTACTTAATTTGTGCAGATATTCATGGTTCCCAGAGGATGTACAGTTTGACCTTGATGACCCCTGACACCAAGAGGTTATTTTCAAGTTCACAGGTAAATGTTAAATAGAAAGCCACACAGTACTTTGTGTTTTGCTACATACGCTCAGGATCAGGTGCACAAACTAATCCAATCTAATACAAACAACCTACAGTAAATCCTGTCTTCATTAAGGTTGTGTTATTATTTTGATGTTATTCATCACCTCCACAGAGGAGGTTATGTTTTGGCCTGTGCTGGTCCCTGTGTAAGCAACATTAAAGAAAAACTACTGAACAGATCTTAAAGATTGTTTAAAATATTGGATGTTGCCCAAGGAACAAATGATGAAAGTTTTGAGCGAGATCAGAGAAGAGGATGAGGCTGAAAAATATCCAGTCCTGGAAAATTCCTGTTATATTGGGCAAATGTATTAAAAAGATAGTGTTGCTATTTCACCACAAGAGGGCAACAGTGTTCAGTCTAGAGCATCAGTACAGCTGGAGTACACCTTTCATGACAACTGAACACTTGTACTTGTTGCCTCCACCGAGGTTTAGTTTTCTTCCTCCTTGGTTTGTCTGTCCTCCTTTTACCAACATTACAGGAAAACAACCGAGCAGATCTTTAATTTTTTGGGAGATAGGGAACTACCCAAGGAACAAATTATTGTTGTTTTGTGATTAAATGTTGGGAGCAAATTATTAAAATTTGGACAGATGGGTGATGAAAGGATTTTCTGTTATACTAAGATCTTCAGAGGTCTGTATGATCTGTGTGAAGAAGTTAGAAGTAGGTCTTTGGTTGTTCTTGTAGGTTTCTCTGTATGGCGAGTGTCCAAGAATAGTTTGCTAACTTAAGTAAGACTTTGACTTCCTGTCGTGTGTGTCTGTCTTTGGGGAAGAAGATGTATTTCAGACATGCAGCGCATAAGGTATAAGAGGCCATAGGTACTGTCCCCACCTTTGTCAGACTTGTACACTGCATGTGGTGCAGCTCTGACCATAATAAATGTACATGAAGGAGCAACAAGATGACTCTGAGCCTTCATCTCTCACAACCTTCACCAGGGGAAACTCCCATTCAAGCTCATAATGGGATCTTGTAGAAACTCATAGTAACAGTGTTTTAACAAAGATGGCGACAGAGAGTAGTACTGTGTCTGTACTACTAGTACTACAGTATGTCTGTGAGCTGGAGAGGTATAACAAGAAGGAAGCTGTAGGTACAAGATAAAACAGTGATATTAGGCAGTGGCTCAGTGGTAGAGCGGCCGTCTACCAACCGAAGGGTCGATATTTTGCTTCCTGCTCCTCCCAGTCATTGTCAGTGTGTCCTTGGGCAAAACACTTTACCCACCTTGCCCTGTATGAATGTTGAGTGAATAGTTTGGTGGCGGTTGGAGGACGGTAGGCGCAAATTGGCAGCCACGCCTCCGTCAGTCTGCCCCAGGGCAGCTGTGGTTAGCTTAGCTTACCGCCACCGGTATGAATGCGTGTGAATGAATAATGGTCTTTGTGAGCACTTTGAGTCTGGACTTCCAGAAAAGAGCACTATATAAATCCAAACCATTATTATTATATATATTTTTTTAACTCTTTGAGTAAAATGCACAACTTTGTCAAAACTGAATGGATTTTGTTGAACTACACACACATGCAGGTAGATAGTGTCTACCTGAGAAAAATTAGTGTAAATTTGATATGTGTTGTGTCTTTGCAGAGGTTTGAGTGTATGCTAGAGTTTTAGTCTTACATTTCTGAACAGTCTTACTTATTTCACCTGTCTTTGGCAAATTGTTGACACCAGCCCATTAAACTTGCTGTAGTGTAATACACACAGTGCTAAGAAAATACCTATAACCTATGTTTATATAAGGGCATCATGAAAACAGAGCTCACTTGACCTCAACAAAAGCTTTATATTGAGTTTCAGCTCATTCTTTAACTGCTAGATTCACAACTACTGTTTTTTTTTTTCACTCTCACTGATCTCCTTGCATTGTGTTGGCCGAGGCAGGCAGCTGTTTTCAGGAAAAAAGAGACTCCAAAACCCCACTGTGTACCTGCTCAGCTCCCAACAGCCAGACAGACACAATTAGGAGACGAAGGCTGGTAAACACAGTAGAGTATTTAGCAGCTAAACAGCCAAACACAATTCCCGCAGGAGTTGGACGGGAACAAAAACAGACCAGAACGAGAGTGAATCTCCAGGTGGCCAGAAATATGAAGTCAAAAAAACAAAAACATTGTTCTGCAATTGGTGGGTGTGTAAGTAGGTAACTGCTAAAATAGGACAGTTGCAGATTAAATGGTCAGTAGAATAGTGACACATTTCTCAGTTTGTCTTTTATCTGGTATTTTTTGTTTACCTGCTGGCACACCATCAGTTTGGTGATGTGAAAAGGAACTGGATTGATCCATTGTTTTAATGGAGTTTTAATGGTGGAGAACTGCCACTTCTCCAAACCACTAATCTGAGATCCGTCTCTGTTTATTAATAAACAGATTAACATCTGCCTCCAGAGCTCTGTGTGTGGGAGCGAGAGACAGATTTACAGTCCACACGGTTGGATTTTATCACAGCGTTTATTAGAGACACACACACTTTATCAAAGATGTGACCGGCTCAGATACACCGAGACGTGCAGACGCATTTTTAGATACACTTTTACTCTCTCTGTTACATAAATTATACAGATATATTAGTGACGCACAGAGTTGAACACTCTCGCTGGGAGGAAACAATCGCACACACCTACACACACACACACACACACACACACACACACATGCAGCAAAGCAGGATTATCCCTGGCAGCATTTCGGTCGGGGCCTTATCTGAAGTAATGGCGGATCAGAGTCCTGATTCGTTTCGTCAGACTGAGGAGTATCTTTGCCTGGGGACAACACTTCTTGCATATTAACACTCTCTGTAGCAAGAATACACACACAGACACGTCATCCTGCATATTTAACACACACACATATACACACCCAGACTCCTGCCTGTTGTCTGTCATGGAGTTAGCGATGATCAAATCATTTACAAAAAGCACACGTTTCAGCATGTGTTCCCTTCTTCACCAGCCGTCACAGCACTGCTGCAGATGCATCATTTTTTCATTAACATAATGCGAATACTAGTACCAGCGGCTCCTTGTAATGCTAACTGACAGATGAGTAGGGAGTGCTTAGTTTCTTTCTTTTTTTTTATTACCTTGAAAGGGCCCTCTCTCGCCTTTTAATGTCATGTCATATTATGTGTTGTCACCTGGGACAGAGCCTTAATAATGGAGATGAATGAAACTGTCAGTGGAGAGGGAACAGGTGTTTTATACTGACATGCAGGCACGAAGGGGGGGGACAGTCGCACTGAAGGAACGTGACAAAGGCAACTTAAAGGCTCGTTGCCAGGTATATGTTTTTTATTCTGAAACAGAACAGATCAGCTATTGGACTAGATATGCAGCTACACCCTGTGATTTCCAAGTGGTGAGAAATATTTATTTATTTTTTACATAAAATGAGAGTCATAATATCTTATCTTGTTATTCTTCTGTCTGTTTCCATACTTATCTGTCCTTGTGTCAGGTCACATTTGGGTCACATCAAAAACTCTGCACTCAACAAAACTATACACACACACGGTTAATATTTAGTTTTCCATCCACTTGGATTACCGTATTTTCTGGACTATAAGCCGCTACTTTTTTCCGACGCTTTGAGCGGCTTAAACACCGTTGTGGCTCATGTATCGTCAGCATGATGCACGTTAGCTTTTTACAAGCTAGCAAGCTCCGTTCCCGGTCAGAGTGGACCACATGAAACTGTTCTAATAAATTCAACAGCGGCTTATAGACAGGAGCAGCTTTCAGACAGGTGCGCTCAATAGTCTGGAAAATACAGTACATGGTAATAAACTTGACATATTTGCAAGTTGAACATAACTAAAATGATCATCTTTAATATTTAAATAAATAATAACCAGCATTAAGAATACATTTATTATCAATGAATACAGTTTGTTTAGAACTCACAAGATCTATACAATTAACTCAACTTACTCAAAATAATCAAATGTATGTCATTTTTTGATGATAATCCCAGTGTGTTGGATTTAATAGTGTCTGTATTAGTTTGATACAATACCAGCTGCACTAACAAAACATACAAACACTGATAACCAACAGATTAGATTTGTGGACTTATATATGAAAACCAGTCTACACTGAATCTTACATACAGCACAGCTGGACATATTTAAACTATGCACATTGTTTCTCCCAATTAACAGATGTTTGCTGATTCTGAGGAATCTATATAAATGTATAGTGAAAATATGATTATAAAATAAAATCAAATAGTTGAAAATAATTCATAATAAACTATCTCACCTCGGCTTCACTTACCCTCCTGAGAACACATGACTCATCAATGTGAGCGACAGACCACATCCTGCCACTATGTCTTTTTAATGCCAAGCTTCTCATGCATCCTGCTGTCAAATATCAACATCCATCTTCTGCTTTTATCACTTAAATTGTTGATTGTGTTAATTTTATGTTGCTGATTGCAGTCACATCTATCTATCTATCTATCTATCTATCTATCTATCTATCTATCTATCTATCTATCTATCTATCTATCTATCTGTCTATCGTTTGTTGTAAAAGAAAAACATGAAGGCCGAGGGGCAGCAGGTGTGTTGTTGTTTGTGTGTGTGTAATGGTTTTAGGCCTGAAGGGTATGGCTGTAGAGAGGTGCTCACACAGGTGCGTATTACTGACACTGCTCTGAGCTCAGATCAGAAGTGCTAAGTGAGAGGAATTTGGTGAGTGAGCGTGTGTGTGTGTTCGTGTGCGCCTGTTTGTGTCTGTCAACAGCTGAATGACTGAGTACAGCAACAGCTGGGCCTGACTGCTCGATCACGGATTCACCGACATTTGACACACATGAAGGCGCACACACACGTCTTCGTCAGGCCGGCAGCAATGGCACATGCAGGAGAAGCTCTTCTGAAGCTGTACAGTAGCGCCGACAGTTTTTATTCACTCGCTTTTTTTAATGAAGGACTTTGTTTTTAGTGAAGGTTTTTAAAGAAGTGGGTGGAAATGATTCTTTCGATGAGGACAAATCTCTTTTGATCATCTTTAAGCCCGGACACTTTGCAGAAGCCTTCCTCTCATGCATTGCTTTACTTTGAAGGAGTTTCAGTCACTTCAACTTTAACAACGACGTCTCGCAGCTTCACTGTGTATGACTGCGTTGATGATTTTGTGGATGTACAGACTGGTGACTCCTGTGTAACCCCGGCACCTGGACTGAGCCGTGGGCAAACTGCTGCCTTTTTGTTCTCGTTGTTATTCCTTCGTGGATGACTCACTCAGAGTAGTTTTTTAGTTTCATCACGCTCGCCATGCTGGAGCACCTGCCGCGCGTCCGCATTGACCCTGCCCCCTTCAAGCCTCAGCCAATCAACAGCAGCATGGATGAGAGAGCCATACGGTTTGAGTTAGAGCGCCAGGCCTGTCAGAGTCTCAGACAAGGTGGGATAACTGGTGTTTGTACTGCTTCCAGTGCACACCACGCACATTTAAACAGTCACGATGCTGTTAAAAATGATCAAGCATTGAGTAAATCTGCAAAAGTACTCTCAGTATTTGTAGGTTTAAATAAATAATCCGTTTTAAATGTATAGGCCTACCTCGGGTTTATTTTCTGGTCTGAGGTGTTAAGTGGATCAAATACTCTACAAGTGGCTGGGTTACAGTTGGGGCTCTGCCACCCTGGGCACAGCACACTTTGCCTTGAGTGCATGAACTCAGCAACCTGTTGACCGTAGCGGCATGGGCCTGGAACCAAAGTAGCTCCACAGAGAGGAGTGCGGACCAATTTAAGAAAGGACAAGTTACTTTTAGAAAAGCCTAACATGCACGGATAGAAGCAACTACTAAACTGAAAGAGTCCTTTTCATGACGGAGTTTAAAAACACCCTGAAGGTCATCACAGTTAATTGGAAACGTGAGATCTTTTAGCATAGTGACAATATAATGAGCACAAAGGAGGTCTGTCTGTTGATTTTTTGTTCATTCTTCTCTGAAAAATACACTGTTTAAGTTGTTTTTTTCTGCGAGTGTGTGTTGGCAGTTTACAGTAATGCTCCTTTTAATTCATGCGGCTGTCCAGAGAGATTGGGTTCGCAGCGGTTACGGCATGGACACAAATAGAAAACTGAGCAGGGGAGCAAGGGGGAGATGGAGGAGGATCATAGCTCAGGGCCAGTAGCAGAGAGAAACACAAAGTACAGTAACAGTGAGAAAAAGAGTCGAGATCAGAAGCGCTGTTAAAACTACAATGAAGAAACAGCTAAGGAGTGATGTTAATGTGACACTTAAAATTGGTTTTAAAAATAGCATCATGGCAAACTGATACAAAAAACATCTACAATGACATAATCCACAATGATAGAAGACCTTTAACAAATTGTAGTTATTAGAAATGTGTTGTGAAACCTGACACTGGCATTTCCAGGGTTAGCTCCTCATGTGTTTCCCAGAAGAGGACATGAGGGTAAATAAAGGACGAGAGTCAAAGATTGAAGACCAGCACGATTCAAAGAAGTTAACTTTTGTTTGTAACTTGACCTGCTGAGAACCAAGTGCTTGTTTTTTACTGTTAAATCTCACCTCTTATTAGCATTTTATCTTGATCCCAGATGCTTGAAATTCAGGCAACAGTGGCTCCTTACAGCCACAAAAACAGGCCTCTCATTTCTGACTGATGACTGTTAATTTTACCAGATTTTATCACCTGTGCTAAGCTAAGTGAGTGGGTTAAAAAAAGTGCTGAAAAAACTTTTAATGTTTCCAACTGAATCCTTTTTAAACAAGTGGTCAGATAGTATCATAGCTACGCACTTGATGGACACACACATCCTGCCAATACAGAAGCAGCAGGAAGTGGACTACTACCAATGACTGCTAGATGCTGCCTGGGAAAAATAAAGCTCTAATAAGGTTCAATTAAAAAAAACGTCAACTTCACTTGAGTGAGTGCATTTTCTCCACAAGACATTATGATGTCCATGTTCCTATCAGTGTCTTGGTGGTCCATCTGAAAATCATTTCAGAGCTACGTAGATATTAAGCCTCAAAGACAAGTACCGTATTTTCCGGACTATAAGCCACTACTTTTTTCCGACGGTTTGAACAATGCGGCTTAAACACCGGTGTGGCTCATGTATTGACGGCACGAAGCTCGTTAGCTTTTTACAAGCTAGCAAGCTCTGCGCTGCCGATACATTTAGCCTCATCACATCAGACCCGGTCAGAGTGGACCACATGAAACTGTTTGAATAAATTCAATAGAGGCTTATAGACAGGTA
>OOFC01047338.1:7035-24484 GCA_900323345.1 Pseudochromis fuscus
CAACAGATTTCTAGTGTGAATGATCAATTTAGCCCTCTGTGTGTGTGTGTGTGTGTGTGTGTGTGTGTGTATTGATGTTTAGTGCTTCAGAGGCCTCACTGTGTGTGTTGCCATGTGGTGAGTGAAGACACTGAATCTTTATAATAAGCTGGGGGGGCGACCTGCACCCGCTTCACTTCAGATCGATCTCCATTAAAGTGGCGAGGTTGGGCCGAGCTGTTCGGATCTGGTCGGATCATATCAGGCACTTTGGAGTAAAAATTGAAGTGGTTTTCATGTAGCGGTCCAACGTTGATGTCTCAATGAGCACTTGAGATTTTCCTTATTTGTAAAGAAACCAAACAGGACTCCAGAGGGCTGAAGAAAAAACTCAAGTTGCATTTATTATTATACTGAGATGATGAAAAGTACGGAAGCCCTGAAAGGACATGATTAAATGCATTTACCGTATTTTCCGGACTATAAGCCGCTACTTTTTTCCAACGCTTTGTATAGGTGGCACGAAGCTCGTTGGCTTTTTACAAGCTAGCAAGCTCCGTGCCGCCGATACATTTAGCCTCATCACATCAGACCTGGTCAGAGTGGACCACATGAAACTGTTCGAATAAATTCAATAGCGGCTTATAGACAGGTGCGCTCAATAGTCTGGAAAATACGGTACTTAATTTTTTATTTTTTTTTAACCAAATGAGTTGACAAAAATCCACAGCTTATTCTGTAGCTGTTTTTGGCATATTACAAAAAAAAGACTTAAAAAAGAGCAGAAAATAATCAAACTATAGGCCTAATCACTGCAAACAGATAATATGATATTTAATCTACCATAAGAGGCCATCATTATTTCCTCCTATCAAGCCTGTAAAACTCACAAAGTGAAAGTACAGTTATCTCGTGTGTGGTGGTTCAGAGGGCTGTCTTGTTTTGCTGCTAATTAGTTTTGAAAAGTGTTTACTGTCAGTTTGCAAGAACCAGATGTTGTACAAACAAGTGAACCCTACGATGCAAAAAGAAAGAAACAGGAGATATGCTGCTATTAACCAAGAGTGGAAGAATTTATTGTGGCGTTGAGAATTTGCAAAGCCCTTAATCACTGTTTTAACACCCACATTATGAAAACAATAAATGAAAGTGACACATGGTACTGTCAGACCCTCACTGAGGACATGTAAACTCCCTGAAAAAGGTTGTGGAGGACTACTCAGAAAGTGATCCTGCTTCTGGGATTTATTAGTCAAGTTTAAACACATTCATTGATGTAAAGCATTCGCCCCTTTCCACAAGAGCCAAATTACCTCTAGTCACCATTAATCACACAGTTAACACTACAAGTGCGCGAGGAGGAAGGAGTGACTACGTGAGGATCCTCATGCAGCCTTTTATAATCTGGCAGTTTCTTTTGGGCAGCCTCTGTTCTCAACCGCAGGAGGTGCCAAAGATGTTTCCTCCTCATGTTAAGGCTTAACCCATGACCAAGGTCAGAAAATCCTCCCCACCTCAGCAGAATCTGAACGGCAACTGAGACCAGAGCCAAAAAGCCCTTGTGATGCGGAGCGGCCTCTACTAAACCTCATCAACACCCGTAGATGAGAGAAGAGCGAACAGATCTTGTGCCAATTAACACTGGAAAAGGATTTATTTTATCAGTCTGGCATCACTATGGAGGATAAAAAATAATCAATGCCCCAGAGAGTGGAAGTGACTTTTAACAATAACTTTAACTGAACTGTGACTTTCCCATGCTGTGCATAAAGAATATTGTGCAAGTGGAGCTTATATCCTGCTGTGTTTTTGTGCAGCCGGCACAGTTCAATGAACCCCGCTCTATAGAGCAGCTCGATAGAGGAACAGCTGTACGTTTTGGCCAGATGACCAGCCACTTCCCAAAAACCGGGAGATGCCTCAACAGTTCTCCTGATGCAGGGAGGACTCAACCTAAGTGTTTGCCTGCAAGCTCTGGGTATTTATGATTTTTGTGAAGTGTGTCATACAATACACTCTGCAGCTGAGGCAACAGTCGTCTCCAGATACACAGACCTGCCTGACACTTATTTCAGCAACAGTTTTACGGGAACCCCTGAAATGTTTGTGTGTGTGTGAATACATCATCATCAAACCAGGACATTCCTCTTTAATCACATTGTTTGAGGAAAAAAAAGCGGCTGAGTATAGCAGCGTGCTGACAGATGCTATCCTCATCCTCAAACTAATTTTGGTTCATAACAGGAAAAGGATGCATTTCAGCAACAGACAGATGTTTTTAAAATGAATAGTCTTTACTGCCATCACTTGATAAAGCCCTCGTCTGTCTGCTTGGTATTGCATAACAGTTTTTGCTCTGGGCCGACTCGTCTCACTATCAGTGTGTACACAGACAGTGTTACACTATAACAGTGATCAGCTATATATGACACAGAAAAAGTGAAATGTAACACCAGCGATGGGACAGATTGCGGAAGCAGGTTGTCTGCCGCCTGTCCTGCACTTCTGCCAGAGGGTGTTTTATCAAACATAGATATCCCTTCCTGAGATGGAGTCAACCAGAGGTTTTGTGTTTTCCCAGGCGAATGAGAAATTCACTCTGTTTATCATGGGATGATGGGAAAAAATCAAGACGGAGGGGGGAACCATCAATGGGAAAATAAATAGAGAACTGAATCTTACACCACAGGAAACAGGTTTTGAACCTAAACAGTTGGGCACACAGAGGAACGTGATATATATGAGAGAGTGGATGTCCTGCTTGTCACAAAAACTGAGCTGGAAAAAAAGGTGTATGATCATTCACTTTGTTTCACTGTAGTTCCAGCTGTCACCACCAGGGGACAAAAATAAACTTTCATAAATTACTATTTAGCTGCAGGGTGAGGCTGGTCTTAGGTAAATGCATGTTTGTAAGACATGTTTAGGTTTGATTGGTGTGGGTGGAAATGGTGTGAATTTGGATGCTTAACTCAAGACAGTAAATAAAGATCAATATTACATAAGATCACAGCAACACCAGAGGAATGAATAATAATTTTGTCACCACATTTGTTTGTGTTTTGCAGAGTCTGCCCTTGTCGAACACAAACAATACAATGGAAGGTAAGGATTTCTGCTTCTGTAAATGCTGGACATCTTCTGTGCATGGGGATTTTTTAAAACACTTACCGTATTTTCCAGACTATTGAGCGCACCTGTCTATAAGCCGCTATTGAATTTATTCGAACAGTTTCATGTGGTCCACTCTGATCGGATCTGATGTGACGAGGCTAAATGTATTGGCGGCCCGGAGCTTGCTAGCTTGTAAAAAGCCAACGAGCTTCGTGCCGCCGATTCATGAGCCTCAACAGGGCCGCAGGGTGCAAAGCGTCAGAAAAAAGTAGTGGCTTATAGTCCGGAAAATACGGTATATTTTCTAACCCCTAACCCCTGATGGCTGCCAGTCTTGACAAAATTACTTTTAACAGGAACATATTTCTTCATGCTGTGTGCACTGTTGAGAAAATAAATGACTAATCTCCCTGTTTGTGCATGTAAGTTAGTCAGTGAATTTCATCTGAATTAAGAGAAGAGCAGGACATGTCTGTGCTGGCAAAGATTACTCAATTGCTGACCTTCTACTCTCATATCCTCTTCCTCCCACACATTACTATAAATTAGAGGAATAAAGTGAATGATAAAAACTTAGAGGATTAAATTAACAGAAAAGGCCTGATAAGCAGAAGATATGCAGTCAACTGAAGTAGCAGTAACTGGCCGGTGAACTGTCCCTTTGCACTGTACAACATTACAGTTCATGGCCTCATCTCCCAACCATAGATGCTTCCCCAGCCGTCTCCTCCCAGCCTGTCTGCTTTTATAAACAGCTGTTGCGGTGTCAGGCTCCATTTGGTGACCCCTGGGGGTCCCCTCAGTCCCAGAGGTGCCTGCGGGGCAACTCAGCCCCAGCTCCAGCAGGGTTCTGTTCATGGCCATGTTTCCAGTGTTTGTTTTCTCTTCCTTCTGTGTTTGGCCATAGTCGTCCCTGTTCCTCCCCCACAGTCCCCCACAGCAACTAGGACACTTTCACACATGTACTCCCACAGGAAAGCAAACTGTACATCATACAAACTTTTTTTCTTCTTCTTAATGAAAACAGGATACACACTGGCGTATCGCGACTGGCTTTAGGTTTCTGTGTACATGGTAGAAGCAGACTGGATACTGTTGGTGTACAGCTGTGCCACTTTATTTCAAGTACTCCGAGTAGAGTTTTTTCTAAGTAACAAGTCTCACATTCAAACTCAAAAAAGTTGGCAAATGCACTCTGGACTGATTGCTTCTCTTATACAAATTATGCAATTGTGTATGTATTTGCATGCTGCTCATGATCCCTCATTAGAAACATGCTAGCTGGTCTTTAACTTCAAAATGGCCTGTACTCCTACCACAGACTGAATGTAAAAATGAATGAAGTAACCAGGTCTCAAAAATGAGGCCTGCAAGTGCAAAAAAGTGCAACTCAGGGCTGGATCCAAAACACTCTGACTCCAACTGAGTTCAATTCAAAATTGGTCATTTACAATCACTCAGTCAATACATTTTTTCCAGATTCTGATGTCATTAGCTAAAATAAATTCTTCTTTTTATTGATCTGGTGGTCCATCAGGAAAAAAAAAATCATAGTTAAATAGATATTAGGCCTAAAAAAAAGAGGAATATTTAGTGATGGGGTTTAATTGAGCTCAGGGTTGATCTCCAATGAGGTCTCATACACATTGGGCAGTGTCCTGGGTACAAGTGTCAGACCTGCCTCCTCACTCCTCCCTTTATATCCAAATATGGTCACTTCTGGCTCCAATAAAGTAAAACATGGCGACGCTCAAACGCCAAACTCCTGGCATCAAATCCACAAATCTCTGGGTGATGTCACAGCCTTAGCTTCATCTGTTATCTGACTCCTACTCTCATTCACAGTGCTGATGTTTCAAGACGTGTGGAGTCGCAGCTTCTGCCGGACCATCGAGAAGTTGGTGGAGGTGGTGCATGAATACCCATCAGAGGTGGAGCACATCTACAGCCCCTCCTGTGTCCCTCTAGTGAGGTGTGCTGGTTGCTGTGGGGATGAGAACCTGGAGTGCCATCCCACTCACACCACAAATGTCACCATGCAGGTAAGACAGGGGTAGTGATTGTGTAACAGAGCTGCAGCTGTTCCTGTGATTCATTGCGCTGCTTTGTTTTGTTAGTTTTTGTGATAATTGTAACAAATTTTGTCCATCAGCTGTTGAAAATCAGGCCTTCAGATCCAGGCCAAGAATACGTTGAGATGACGTTTGTGGAGCATCGGACATGTGAATGTAGGTAAGAAAACAAGTCGTGTTTTTGTGACATGAAAAACTGATAAGTATACAAATACAAACCCTGTCTCCTGGAATTTATGTTTGAGCTAAATGTATCTGCCAGTGACAAAATATCTCCAACAAATATCTCCTATAATACCTGCTCTGGTAATACAATGCACATTTGTAGACACTAAAATATGATTCATGTTTACCCTGACTGTAATTTCTAGGAGACTGGGTTGAAGACTATTTACAATGGGTTTTAAATAATATTGCACATTGATTTTCTAATGTATTCAAACCTTTTTTCTCAGAATCAAGAAACCTATTGTGAGGGTTGAAAGGTAAGCCCATGTTGTTTTATTATCAGTTTTGAGAAAAAAATATTAAACTGTTCCCTTTCAGATAAAGCCTTATTGGTGATGCTATTCTTTGTGCAGGAAAAGAGGCAGAGGCAGAGGAAGAAAGAGGAAGGAGAAACAGAAGACAAAAGAATGTGACAGGTAACGGCAAAATCATGAGAGAAACAGTTCAACATACCCATCAATTGTCATTCATAATTGCATTAAAGATGTATTTTTATGTGTTTGGTGCGCTGCAGGTGCCAGATCCCTCGCAGGTAACTGCAGTGGCGACCCGACCTCCCTGTTGCAGTGTGGCTCACTATTTATTTCCGGCCCAACGACAGCATTAAGAGTCTCATTCACTCATCTATCAATACTGTGTCTCCGGCCAGAGACTCAAACAGCTGGGTTGATTTGCTGATGTGCTCTCCTGCTGATTGTGCAGGGCGTTTGTAATGACAAGGTTCAACGGGAAGGGTGTTTTGATTGGTTGAAACGCTGCTGTTACACAGCCGACACGATGAACATCCCTGGGAGCCAGTGCAATATAGAACCAAACAGACTGATGTCTTCTTTTTATACTAGGTATTACTGTATCTGTTATGTTAATTTGTCAAATTCTTTGGTATTTAAAGGTGGTTTCACTTGTTGAAAAGTCTATATTTATTGATACAGCTGAATATAGTTGGACCAGCAATCTTTAAAAAGTTTGTTATTGAAACATTACTCAAGAACACATTGTCATAACAGCGTATGTTTGACTGAATGTACAGCTGCTTTGTACATGCAATAATGAAATGTCTCCCTCTAGTGTTTATGCCAATAGTGTTAAAAACAACTGTATTTAAAATAATGTTTTTCTAGGTCAAATTTAGAAGTAAAATTAGACATAGAATTGTGTTATTAGTCACAATAAATTAAATCATCAGCATATTGGAATCTCCTATCTATCACTTATGAAGGGAAAATTCCCTCAAACGCTCAGCCTGTATAAAACTTCTCCTTCCTTGGCACCATGTGACGAGACATAAGTATATTATTGTCAAATCGGACCTGAATAAGAAGAACTGTGATATATAATTGTCATAAATTTAAAGTTGTGAATGAAATTTCCACCAGATGGAGGAAGCACATTAAAAAGGCAAATGTGCTCCTAATGAGATGTTCTAGTTCTGGATAATCAGACCTGCAGGAAGCAGTGGGTCAGTATGAAGGTGTTTATTTAAGATTTCACCAGAATGTGTGCACCAGCTGCACAGCAAACGTGGCAAACCCAGTAGGAACCTGCAGTTTAATATTATAGTGATCAGCACACAAAGCATGTGGTATTGATGCCTGTTAAAAATATATATATTTTTATTTTCAAATGTGATCATAAAGTTCTCGTATCCAGTCTATGAAATGCAATTCTGTGCTCTGTGCAGTGAAACAGCGCAAATGTGTGTCCGCCCTGGTGACACAAGAAGACTCCCATAATCCCACACCACAGGTGTCTTCCTCTGTCTGTTTTTGGAAACACTCCAGTAAGGAAGGGATCATTTGAGGTAGTTATGTAAAATGATGTCCTTTTGATTTTGATTTTTTTTTTTTTTAAATGTACTACACGAAGAAAATCTATGAATATGCAAGAAGTAACATTTTGTTTCTCTGTTAGTGTTTTTATTTCTTTTAAATATTTATTTTGTAATAAAATGGTTATGGTTGTCAGCTTGTTTTGTGTGAAATGTATTTATTGTGTAATAGAGATGAGATAAAGATGTAGATGTGCATATTAGTTTATGTAACAGCTCCTATTGAAGTAATAGTTAGATTGCCCTCACTAGTGAAAAAGTAATAATATTTTTAACAGAATTGCTGTCATCAATATTAAATTTCAAATATTTTTAAATAGACAGAATAGCGATAGTGTAATATTTGGATTAGCAAATATAAAACACAGACGAATTTCAAAATTTAATTCAGGCTAAACCATACACCTTATATAGAGCTCATAGAGCTCTTCTGACGTCATCATCTTGAGCAAACAAAAAAACATATGGAGTTGACCCGTTTCCATGACAACCGCTGCACAGCGGTTGCCTGGGACATTACGCCCTCAGCAGTGTTTTCCAGGAAGATTTCGTCTTTAATATCATTTCTTACCAGTCTATGGGTTTTACTAGAAACAGCTTGAAACACAAAACAGAAGAACGAGATTTGTAACACCTTCCATGGAAAACTGTGTTTTTCACATGGTTCCAACAGAGAATAAACTCACAGGTGTGCGGTTTTTTTGTCTTATTAAAACATATGTGCGTTCAGATAATTATTACATTATTGCTGTATACAAAGCCAAATGTAGCACAGCATAATTAAACAAAGAGGCGCTGAAAACTGTAGGGTTACAAAACATACAAACAAAAAAAAAACCTCTCAGACCTAACGTCTCAATGTGGTAGCCTGTAAGACCAGGCTGAGGGAAATAATTACCTAGGACAGCAAGTAACAAGGCGTAGCTAACTTTAGCAAGACCAGAGGCGAGTGGCTATAACTGTAGGAATACTATCCACTTTTATGCCACAATAAACGGATATTCTTTTTTAAAAGAAACGACAGATTCGTAAGTTCTGACATAGAGAATGCTATGAGTCAAATAACATACTGACTGTGTCGTTATGACGTGGGTGCAGAGCTAAAGCTAAGCTAGCTAACGTTGTCGGGCTAACTAAGCTAGCTGAGCTAACAAGGCAGTAAACAGAGAAACATAGTCTGAATACAAACATCAGCTAATGTTGTATGTTACATTTTTATTATACTCCACCAATTTAGATCAGCGTTTAATCCACAGCGTAACTAGTGTACGGAAGGTTAGCTGTCGTTAGCAGTTCACCAATGTTAACAAAGCTACGTTTGTTGACAACAACAATAATAATAATAGCTGTAGTCCATCAAGAAATCATAAATGCTGGAGGTTCAGACAATGAGTTTTATCGGGTTAAGTCTTTGTAATGACTTGTTTTCTTCGTTACGATACTTTGAATAAAGTCAAAATAGTAAAAAAGTATGTCTTACATGAAATCTGTAATCGGACTGGCTGTGGGAGGAGTGACAGGCCTTTAACAGTCCAGCTTCAGTCAGGAATGGGAACAACTTTTATATAGATGCAATCTAGCTAATATTACGGTGGTAAGACCTTTTAAACATATCATGTATAATAACAATACGATAAAGCTTATTTTTTTTATTTATGATGTAGACCAAACAAAAACGCATTTGAGAATAATGTTCAATGTGCAACATCAACACAAAGTCTAAAGGTACAGTTTAGTTAATACACAAACTATTTAATGATGGAGCTTTAATAAGACAGCAAGTACTAATCGCAGGGATATTGCACTTGTCTTTGATTACCAGCTTGTGATTTTGATGATCTGGTTCCTGAAGTGAAATGACCCACTGACCCCTCAGTATTAGGTTCCTGGTGGATAATTTATGCAATCACAGATTTAATAGTGACTCAGTTCTTGAAATGTCCTCCACAGCTAAATGATGCAAACTACCAATTGTCATCAACACACCAAAACAACAGAGGAAAATAGAAACAAACTTAATATTACAGTGTAAATTATGGACATTAACCTTGGTTCTTAAGTTGAAAGTACTTTCTCATTCTCAGTTGGAATCAGTATTGGATGCTGAACAGCACGTTTTACACGGCTGAAATCGAGGCTAAATCAACTCAACTCTTATCAACCTCTGTCAGAGCATTGTGAGTCTTAGTTATGGAAGCAACTGTTTTGACTTTGTTATTTATTTTCCATTTTTCCAGAAGAGAGCACCATGAGCGGTTTTAGTAGACCAGACAGACACAGGACAGCGCTGTTCACTGGGGGATCACACTTTGGAATATCCAAGCATGACCTGGAGAGAGATTCAGGCTTCTCAGGTTTGATTCAGTTATACTGCTCACTAGTGTTAGACCTTTTAAGTTTATTTTTTTACTTAACCAGTGTGTGTTTAATTGTAATGGTAGTGTTACCAGTATGGCACAGGTCTTGACTTAGATGTACATGTATATAAATAGTTTTTACATGATTAGTAATAATGTCTGTCAAGTCATAAAGAAGGTCAGGCCTAATCAAATCTAGAGATCTAGGTCACATTTTCAATGTAGGCTGTGCTCTGTTGGGGATGACTTTTATTTACACTATGAAGGCTGCCCTGGATTTGGTTGAGCCCTCCTTATTAGGTTGACTGTGTCCTCTTCCTGACGCTCTAGAGATGCTTATCTACACCTGCCACTGTTTTCATATTACTAATGTTCTTCCACTCTGTGCACAACAGAAATGGAAATCTGTGTCTTATAAACGTAATGAGATCCATATGCTTGTCCTTGTCTCTTCAGATGCCAGCTCTGAGTACCTCAGCACAGTCGAGCTGACGGACTCTGAAGATGCAGGAAGGAATGGGTCAATACTTGGCCAGGAACCAGCTGCTCAGCAGTTGGCTGTGATGGGAGGCTCATACACTGGACTGTCTCCAATGATCATCATGAACAACTTTGTCTTAAAGCAGGTAATAAGGCAGCATATGTCTGACTCATAGAACTGTTTATTTTATTGCTCTGGAAGTGTTTTACTACCATGTTTTCTTTGAGTCATATCTGACTCTGAATAGGTGTTTTGCTATTAACCCCAGTAGTAACCCTGAATTTTATGCTCGTAGTTCATCTTTCTTGGTTTAGTCTCTTATCACATTCAGCCTCACTTGTTATTCTGCTAATGCATGACTTTATTGTCAATTAAGGATTAAATTACTTTAAGTTATGAGTATGAAAAAGGTTTGACAATTTTTAGTGTAGGATACATTCTTTGGCATTTTGTTCTGTTTGTTTATTAATTACTGTCTCATAGGTACTGTACTATAGATGACAGCATGATTTCAAATATATCTCTTTTTATTCTCTAGCCACCCTCCATGGCTCCAGCAGAAAAACAGTGGGGCTTTCCTTCACCCTTGGAAGTGATGCCTCAATCACAGGTGGTTCTTCTACAGCACATGGTATCAAATGGCAATAGCAGCTCTCCGAAGACTGGCTCCGAAAACATGCGACAATCAAAAAGCTACATGCCCATCCTTAAATCATACCCCAAAATCGCCCCGCACCCTGTGGACACGCCCACTAAAAGGGCGGGATCCTCAAGAGTAAGGGGGAGCACAACATCAGGATATGACCAGCGGCAGAGGAGGCACCATCATGGTCGCAGGCTGTACAGCTCTCCCAGCCCGCCCCCAGCACTGCAGACCATAGCCCAACCCATGTCCAGTTTCGAAGCAGCAGCAACAACCAGCCAAGCACAGGTAGCTGAGAGTCAGGAGCAGCTCACTGACAAGTCTCTCTCCCCACTGGCAGAAGACAGCTCCCTGCTGTCCTACACGGATGAATTCAGGACTGTAACAGACAGCGACAGGATGCTCGATGACAAATACCAGGATGTGCTCTCAATGCACAGTAACAAACTGAAACGTTTCAGCAATACCTACAACATTCTCAACAAGTCTGGCTTGCTGGGGATCACCATGCGCACAAAGCAGCTGATCAAGGATAATAAGCGCACCCAGGGCCAGCTGCAGCAGCTCCAGGAGCAAACGGCTCTGCTGCTGGAGGCTCTGAGCAGTGGAGACCCACAGCTCTGGACTAAACTCCAGCTCTCTCTGCAGGACACAGAAAAGGAACAGTGGGGGGTTAAGGCTCAGAGAGTTCTGGCGTAATACGTCAATGGACCTGACCAGCAGTTCTGAATCTGGGAGCAGGTGGATCAGTCAGGAAGTGATTTAACAAATGAGGAAAAATCAAAAATAAATTTCAAATCTTTACAGTAAGGCTGAAGTAAACTGTACGTGTTGACACTCTGATCAGGGGGCTGTGGGTATGACTCATCTTCTGCAGGCAGGTCGGTAAGCCAGAAACATTAAGAACTGCTGGTTTGATGTGAGCCTGAAGCACATCCACTATTATTAAGTGGGAGTTAGGAAGCATGCTTATAATTCAAACCCTTGCCTATAATGAATTTTCTTGCCTCTGCTGTTTCAAAAATAGCAAGTATCACTTGCAATAGGGCTATGGCTTATATACATACTCCTTATCACATTAACGCATGCCTTACAGCACATATGATGGCACACGGGGGTTAATTCTTTATACATGCTGCCGATGTCGTCGCTGTAGAGAAAACATGAGCAGAATTTGTACTTTTTGAGAATAGAAAACCTGATGGATATATAACCACCATCTTACATCTTTAATTAACAGGTTAATGTCTTGTTAGTTTTTTGTATAACGTTTGTTTTTGAATCAGAATGAAACTGAGCAGATGCTTCTTTTGTCAGGAAGTGTGTGTACTGTAAGCAGATTTCAGAAAGCTGCCTAAATCATTGTTTTTTTAATATATATTTTTTATTTCCTTTGCCTCTATTTATTTAGAATAATGTTTCTGAGCAAGACTAAAGCTGTGTGAAATCTATAATCAACCCATGATTATTGTGAGGATTTTATTGGCTTTTTGAAAAGATTCCTGTTGGAACGATGTAGGATTTAGTGAAAGCTTCAAAGTGTAGCAGGTAAAGTGCCGTAGCCACATAACCGTCTTGCTTTGAGATCTGTTGCTGCCGCGTTCATTCCTACCGTAGTTTGATATGATGTCGTGTTATTTGAAATTTTAAGACAGAAATGACAGCTAAATGTTTTTCTTTATTATGGCTTTTTGCACTTTAGTCACAGGGTTACTGCCTTGTTGTCTTAAAAACAGCATCGTGTCTCGATAAAATAACGTGAATAATATATGTTTATCTGGATGCTTGTGCCTTTTATGTACGTTCATGTTTGTACTTCATATCGATGCTTTAGCAGCTTAGATTTCTGTACTTTTTTATGAGCTTCATGTGAAAGGAAGTTGAATGTATTTAAGGGGTCTCCAAAGAATGACTATTTTGGCTAAATCATGCCTTCAGAGTTGTTGTGTAAAGATAATCCTAAACACAAGTTAAGTCATAAATGTTTAATTTTAAAATGTTAAGTCTTGGTTAACTTTTGTTTTATTTATTTATTGATAAAAAACACAATTAATGTAATCAGTCTTGGTTCTCACAAGAGGGCTTTTTTCCTGTTACTGTGAAGTGTGTTCTGTGCATAGACTGTATATAGAATGGACGAAGCTAAGGTGACGTCGCCGTGTTGGTTGTTTGGAACCAGAAGTGACCATATTTGGATATGAAGGGATGAGTGAGGAGGTGGGTCTGATCTACTTAATGATGAAAATGATGAAATGATTTTCAGATGGACCTCCTGATCACTAATAAGAAGAGTTGCCTTTAGCTAATGACATCAGAGTGAAAAAAAAAAAATGTCATGATTGAAAATTTTTAATTAAAGTCAGTTGGATGAGTTTTCTGGAGCTGCCTCTAGTGGCCGTCAGGAGTATTGCTCCTTTTTTGCACTTCCATATTGGCCTCATTTTTAAGACCTAGTTGCTTCGTCCATTTCTATGTGGAGTCAAGAGTTCTGTATTTTTAATTTTTAAGCAAAATCACCCACTTCAACTGTTGAAGAACATTTATTGCACTTTGCTATAGCTCAAAATGTGTCATTAAAGATCAAAACGACTCGGTGTGATTTGAATACTTTTTATTGGTATAACAGGGATAGACAAAATATCTCTAAAAAGTATATTTGTTGAAACGTCTTTGACATGATGTTCAATACGTATATAACTGTAGCTGCAGCATAACAGTGGAAAGTCCTTACTCTTATTATGCCCTATCATTAGCAGTGTAGTGGATACCTTATCTTTGGGGTCATCTATAAGCACATAAGACATGACTGTATGGCACATTGTGAATAATACCCTGGATAATAATAATAATATAATTCACATTTCACCCCAACTTCCCCGACTGTCTGATTCACATTAGTTTGAGTAGAAAACATCCGGCTCAACATGTTAACTGTCAAAAACAACGTTGGCAAACCCGGCAGTTTAAGCTTTAGAAGTACTCCTGCTTCCTTGTCTTATAGCCCTTAACTTCAAAGTGAATTATTGTCATAAAAACGCCCCTAAGTTTCCTGAATGTCACATTGTAGCATCCTGTGAGGAAGTATGGAAGAACAATGCGTTTGGACTGATAATCTCAGAGCACCACATGGCACAAGCTGTGAAAAAAAAAAATCTGCAAAAGCTGTAAAAGCATGCAAAGCCATCTTCACATTTAGCATTTTAGTAGTGTGTGTAAAACAGCTGAATATCCAAAACGTACTGGTCTTAATATTGCCTTCTTAAAAAGTTACTTAAAGGATACACTTACACTATGTACTTATTTATTTCACATTGCTTGTATGGCTCCTGTCCTTAGCGGAATGTGTGCTAACAGCTAACTACTTCATATTTTAAAAGTCATTAAGCATCCATTTAGAAGTCAAAATCAATCACTGTATGATCCTAAGAAAGCATTTTCTACAGCATCATCTGCTTCTTCTTTTTTTGACCTAGGGAGCTATTATTTTTATTATTATAAGTGGTTATCCTTCAGTCTTGTTTGTGTGCATCTGTGTCTTCAGAGCACATCTCCACCGTCTGCACAGGCAGGATAAGGCCAAGGATCCAGCGGGTACCGAAAACGTCCTTTAGATTGGCTCTCCAGGGGCTGCGGTTCTCCACAAGCTGCCCTCTCTGCATCTGACACCAGGTCTGTCCGCGGGCCACCAGCAGCACCTGCTGGCAGCAGAAGCCTGCACAGACAAGACCGATGCCCAGCCACACGTAGAGCATCAGCACCAGGAACAGCTGCAAGCCTGAGATTGTTCCTGTGTGGTGGAGAAGGAAGGTAATTGTTGCTTCGACAAGTCAGCAAACGTGTGATATTATGACCTCGATTACTTGATAACCTCGGTAACTCACCCATGAAGAAGTAACCAGTGGAGAGAGGGAGCAGGGTCAGGAAGGTCAGCGGGTTCTCAAAGGAGATGGAGTACTCCACTGTTAGAAAGGCCACACCAAGAACCAAAGAGTACAAACATGTGCATGATGTGTAGATGCAGAACATGATGAAGTAGCGCATGTTCTTGTTGCCGATGCAGTTTCCAGTGAAAAAGCAGTGGTGGTCTCTCTTGAGAATAACTTTCTTACACAGTTTGCAGAAGTGACGGCCGTTCAGGAGGTAGTGTGCGTCCACTTTATCCGAGCAGTGTGGCGAGCACACTGGGACCACGGTCTCGTTGGCACTTTCAGCGGGATATTTAATAGTCATTATGTAATTCCCTAACGCATTGAACATCAAGAACAGGAAAACAATCGTGTGAAGAGTTGTGGATGCCCTCAGTGATGTGTCTGGATTTGGAAAGATTGTTGGGATGAAGAAGCAGAAGTGCAAAATAAAGGTGGATGCTGTGGCCATGAAGAAGTACGCAGGTGCGACAGCATTGAGGAGTCTCAGTTTTAACATCCGGGTGAACATGTCTGTGTGAGAGTGAAGAACACACAGTTAGCAGCAGAGGTGGAAAGTAACTAAGTACATTTACTCAACTACAGAACATAGTGCAAACTTAATCATGCGGGTGCATCTTGAGTTGTAGGTGCATTGTGTCAGATTTGAAGCCCTCAGATCATGTGACCTCACATCAACATTCAACAATATATTCATGATTTGTGTCAAAATCCAAAATAACAACCTACACGAACAAAGACGTACTAAAGGTTGTTATTTATTGTATTTTGGGAGGATTTTGTTTAAGAAAATAATGTTTTTCTATACTCTTCACATAATATAAAGGTAAGAAATATTGTTTATCCTTTAATTTACTCTTAATGTCTATTGAGTTAGCCTTGGTTTCCACTTTTTAAAAAGGAATAACACAAAATATTAAAGAACATAGATATCTAACTGTTGTATAAAGTGTTTTAAAGCTACAAAAAAAGGAAAAAATGTTCATTTATTTACTCTAAAAGTGGAAAAATGTATCCTGCAAGATAGGAAAATGAAAGCAGTTTGAAACAAGTTATGAAATTGGATCATTTTTGCCCAAATAAACTAGAAAATAGTCCTAATTAATTTTCCTAAACATCTATGTGTCCACTAAACGATAAAAATAGCTCCTAATGTTGTTTACATAATGAAATGTATCAGTAATCATAAACCTGTAACAAAATGGGATACTTTATTGTACAGCTTGTAAAGAGCTGTGCTCTTTGTAGTGAAATATTACCTCGTGGTAATTAAAACAAAATTAAAAAATCTAAACCTAAACCTGGTCTATTTAACAAATCTAAATTCACAGGCAAGTGATTTTTTTTTTTAACCTCAGAGCAGATTAGAGGGAAGTGAAGCATCTTGCTGACATTTGATGAAGAATGTGAGTCTGCTGCTGAGAAAAAAGAAAAAAAAAAACTTATTTCTGAGCAAAGTAGGGTCTGGGGACTCTCAGGGGCCACTGAGAATACTAAAAATACCTCATCCTTGTCTCTGTGATCTCCTAACCTACAGTACTAACACATATCACAAGGCATCAAAGCACAAAACACAGGGAAAGAAGGACACAGACTAAAGCTAAAACTGGGTCTTCATGGTCATTTTTAGAGGAGACTGACACACTAACACCTCCCTCCTGAAGGCCACTGCACGCTGTGACAGAAAGCATTTACGGTACTATCGCAGCTTCCAGTCCTTCGTGTGTTTTTTTTTCCTTCATTTTTCTCACAGATTTAAATTACACCGATGCCAATGATGTCGACATTCATTTCATTCCCTTTCTTTGTTTTTATCTCCGGAGCGACGCACCTGCCTACCTGCAGATGTGGGAGCGGGAGCTGTCCTTTCAGCACCACGGAGCCTCGGCTCGGAGCCCAGCAGCCTTTTTCAAACGCAGACAAGAAGGTGTCTTTGAGCCTCATTCACGTCCTTTTTCCCTTTTCCTTTTCTCACTCCTTTGTCTACCGCCGCCTGCTGGTCTGGATACATCTGTCCTGGTTGTATTTGACTAGATTAAATTTTATAATATTCAGTACTTTTTTAAAAAATTCATTGCTGTTCAAATCATTTTTTTATTATGTATATATAATACTAATTATTTATATTTCCAACGACTTTTTGATTCCATGTACATGCAAGTACATCTATTTACATATAGGATAAGATAAGATGAAATACAGAAATAGTAACATATTGATAAAAATCTAATGCAGAACATAACAATATAAAACTAGAAAAGTAGCAACGTATTAATATTAAAGATGTAGATTAATTATGTAATAGGATGGGGATGGGATGTGTTGAATGAATGTCACAGCAGTAAAGTACAGAAAAAGTGTAGTAAAGTGTCAAAAGTCTCATAAAAACAGTTACAGCAGTAATATTTTAGGTATCCAGTAAGTACTGTGTTGTTAATGAAAAGTGTCCAGTGCAGTGATGACAGATGGTTTGTGGACTGTACTTGCTTTCTACATTATTCAGGTCTTTTATTTCACTTAAAGCATCACACTGCATTAAAAATGTGACTATATGCAAAATTTAAATATGAAAATAAAGTACAAATTAGGAACAGTAAAAAAAAAAAAGCATTAGTGCTCAATAAAGAAAAATGGCCTCTGACGGTGTTGTATTATATTAGATCCATAAACTGTATCAGAACTATTGGTACACTCATGTTCAGTTGAATAGTCTAAAATCTAATCCATCTGATTTTGAAAGCAAATACTGTATAAAATATTCATTTGTAAAGGATCTATTAACTCGAAACTACTACTCAGGTAGTATTTCCAACATGTACGT